>CAUYRH010125657.1:0-21219 GCA_963574655.1 Perodicticus potto | reverse complement strand
GGATGGTCCTGCATGCCAGTAGTTTCAGCTACTTGGGAGGCTGAGGTAAGAAGATTCTGTAGCCCAGGAGTTTGAAGCTAGACTGGGTGACAGAGCAAGACTCTGTCTTAAAAAAAAAAAAAACAACCAAAAACCAAAATCTTAAATGGCTAAAAACATATGAAAATATGGAAATACCAATGAATGCCCCCAATGAAATTCCAATGCATACCCATGATATTGGCGGCAACATCAATAAATCTAGCAATATTAGGTAGTGATGACATAGACCAATGAGAAGCATGCACTAGTGGTGGGTGTGGAAACTGATGAGGCTGAACATGCTCATACCCTTTGATCTAACAGTTCTGCTGCTAGATGACAAGCTGCTGCATGTGTGTATGAGGGGACATAAACTAAATAAAAGCAAGCTAAACCTTCATCAACAGTAAATAAATGTAAAAATTTCAAATATGTGAACATACAAAATTGAATGCAGCAATAAACATGAATGCAACATCATCGTGGACAGACTCCTGAGTGAAAGGGGCCAGATGCAGAAGCATTCATACTGTGTCACTGATCCAAAGTACAAAAGCAGACCAACTAACCTATATTGGGGTACAGGCAAAAGTGGCAAAATAACAGAGAAAAACAGGAAAATGACTAAAAGCAAAATTGAGATAATGATTACCTTTAGGAGATTGGGAGGCAGATGCTGCCGTAAATATTTTACTGCTAAGCCAGGGTAGTAGTTCTATAATGTTTCAGATTATTCTTTGAAGTGTACATAAGTGTTTTATGTACTATTATATGTCAATACTATAAATTCCCAATAAAATGAAAAAAAGGAAGGAAAATAAATTATGAGAAGTGTAAATTGTTTTAGTATCTGAATGTTTATAATCTTTTAAGACAGTTTCTATTTAGAATCGCTAACTTACATAAATTTCTGAGTAAGAAGGCCAGTCCCTGCTCGGGAGTCATACTTACCCTGACATGGGATAGGATCCCTTTATTTTTCTCCTTCCTGACCTTGTGCTCTGCTTCACAAGGTTGCGCCTCTTGCCAATCTAGTTTGCCTACTAGGCCTGAAAAAGAAAGAAAAAAATACATATCTGATAGGAGTAAGGAAGCACTGGGCTGTGAAATTTGATTTCAATTATCCATGTGTGTATCATGGGTCATAAGAAAAATGTTATTTCTTAGTGGGTAATGGTCCAAAAAAAGATTGAAAACCACTACCTTCCCCCATGGTTAATAAATGGGATATCCTGATTCAGCTCCACATCCTCGATGACAACGGGCTTGTCTCAAACTGGAAGGACAGACTGTAATGCTTCCCCACCACCAAGTCTGCAAATACACCGAAGCCTGCATTTGGCTTTGGTGTCCTCTGGCAGAGAGAGCAGCTCTCCCCTGTCAGAGACCAGTGCTTCCTCTGTGTTTTGGGTTTCATTCCATCTCAAGTCCACAAGAATTTCTATTTTTTGTTTTATCTCTTTCCTCTATCTCAAAGCCCTCCCTCGTCATACAAATACTCTGGGATATATTCCACTGTAAAAAGAAATCTCCCTTAATCTCTATTGTCCTTTTAGCTGCCCGGCTGTTCCTTGGTCCTCTTCCCAAGCAAACTTCTTTAGAGAGTGCCTGTAGATATGAGATGTCCCTTCTCATCTCGCAGTTACCATCACTCATTCTGATTTAGCTTTGTCCTCCCCCTCACTGCCACTGCTCTTAGCAAGGACACCAGTGGAACCCCCGTCGGAAACATGATGACCTCTGCTCTGTCTTCTTCTGACTGCCTTCCCTGCACATTTGACTCTGCCGACAGCCGCCCCCTCTCAGACCATGCTCTGGTCTGCTCGTGGCTCTTCCGACCTCGGCCTTGTCTCCTGCTTCTCTGGTTGCTTCCTGAGCTCCTTCGCTGACTCCCCACCTCTATCCATCTTCAGATGTTGGAGCACTCCAAGACTGGACCCGTCAGCTCTCCCTTTCTTTATTGCTGAATCACCCAAGACAGCGGCCTTTGAGTGTATTTTAATCTATCGGCCACCCCCTCCATCTGATTTCCTCCTTGAAATTTATTTATTGAGAAAACAAATACTTTTTTTTATTTCAAATTAATACAAGGGTACAAACTTTTAGATTACATTGTTCTCACTTCCAGGGCAAATTTCCGGTTATAAAAGAGCCCCTCACTCAGGGGACGTGTTATGTACCCTGGCAATGTGCACATTAGGCAGGATCCCGCCACATGCCCCCTCCTGCCAATCGTCCTCCACCCTCCCACTCCCCTCCCTCCTCTTGCCCCCAACTAGACTATATTTGTGTTTTATTAAAATAAATACATTTAGGGCGGCACCTGTGGCTCATCGAGTAGGGTGCCGGCCTCATATACCAAAGGTGGCGGGTTCAAGCCCGGCCTTGGCTGAACAGCAAAACAGAAAAATAGCCGGGCGTTATTTGGGCGCCTGTAATCCCAGCTACTTGGGAGGCTGAGGCAAGAGAATCGCCTAAGCCCAGGAGTTGGAGGCTGCTGTGAGCTGTGTGACGCCACAGCACTCTACCGAGGGCAATAAAGTGAGACTCTTGTCTCTACAAAAAAAATAAATAAATAAAAATAAATAAATAAATACATTTACATGTAAAATTTCCTGTGCTGGATTTTCTGACTTTTTCCTCTTGGTTTAATTCAATATGATCCTCTGTTCTTTGTGTTTGCTATAGTTGAATTGGAGATTTTATCAGATATGATTCAGGTTTGTTGGGTTTTTGTCCCCTGAGACTACTTCATTGTGGTGGTGTGTTCTCCCGTCAGGAAACATACATTGTCTGGTTGAGCCTCTTTTTGAAATGTTCGTTGCCACTAATTCTTTATGCCTAGACCCACTAATTAATTATGGATTTCATGATAGAGATCATCTAATTCAATCACTCCTTCTTTCTTTATTAACTGGAACATTTATATAAAGGAACTGATTTCCTTTTCTGGTATTTGATAGTGTAAGCAAAGTAGGCTAAGTGAGGGTTTTTTTTTTTCCTTAACAGTTTTCAAAATAATGAGTTTGTTTTGACATCTTTCAAAAGTGATCAATTTTATTGTGTTTTTATGAAGTCATGATTTTAAATGTGTTTGATCTTTTTAATCTGTTGAAGAATTATCCTTAGTGATGCTTAAATTATCTCCTCCTTGCCCAATGGAAGCCGTTTCAGTTTGGCTCATGAGATCTAGCTCAAAGAACCTAATAGACTTGGTAAGTCTCTTGCTATTCCAGTTATCTATTGCTGTGTAATGAAAATTATTTTTATAACTCTAATAATAATTAGATTTCTATAATTCTATAGTCTATGAGTTGACTGGGCCGTAATTCTTGCTTGGGCTCTGTATTAATTTCTCATCACTGCTGTAACAAATTACCAGAAATTCAGTGGCTAAGACAATATTAAATAAACTATATTTACCTTATAGTTTTAGAGGTCAGAAATCAGAATCAAATCTCATTGGGCTAAAATCAAAGTGTTGACAGGGCTGTATTCCTTTCTAAAGGCACTGGAGGAGAATATCTTTCTTTGCTTTCTCCATCTTCTAGAAGTTGTCACAGTTTTTGGCTCAAAGCCCCCCTTTTTTTTGTCTTTAAAACTGGCAACAGCACACATCCCAAAATTCTGAATTCCTCTTCCACTGTTAGGGATTCTTGTGATTACACTGAGCCCATGCTGATAAATCAGAATAGTCTCCCTATTTTAAAGTCAGGGGATTAGCAACCTTAAAACCCTTTGCAATGCAACATAACATATTCACAGATTCTGGAGATTAGGAAACTGACATGTTTGAGAGGAGTTTTCTGTCTACTATGGGATGTATTATAAACTCGTAGTCAATTGCTAGTTGAGTACATAGCCATCTTAAGGCTTAACTTGGCTGGATAACCAAAAGGACCTATGTGCCTGGCAGTTGATGCTGGTTGTTGGCTGGAAGCTCTTCTGAGATTGTCAATGGAACGACCTACACGTGACCTCTCCATATGGCTTGGGCCTTTCAGAGAACACTGGCTGGGTTCCAAGATGAAATTTTCCAAGAGCAAACATTCTAAGAGGCAGAAAGTGCGAGCTGTCAGGCCAGTTAAGATATACTGCTGTAACTGGCATGGTGGCTCTTCCTCCATAGTTTACTGTCAAAGCAATCAATCGTAGGACCCTTCCACATTCAAAAGGGTTGAAGAAAAGCTCCACTTATTGACAGCATGTGGCAATGAGAAGGTCACATTGTAGAAGAGTATGTGAAATGATAGACATTTTTGCAGGCATCTTCGGAAATCTGTCATAGTTGTTACCTGGCATGACAAGAAGTTTCATGCTCATTTTGAGCATTTCCTGCTCTGACCTAGAACCAGCCTTTTCTCCAAGAAGCTCTGCTTCTTTTTAATAGAAAATGGTATTTCAAAACCAAAATTTGGATGCTGAGGATAGCATTGCTACTAGTTTGGTTTACAAGGAACATAGCTACAAAAAAAATACATATATATATATTTATATATATAAAAGTATATGTGTGATATGCATATACATTCATGTGTACAAAACAACCCACAATATACATACATTATATAAAAGACAAAATACAGAATGAATTTATTTTGTTACTTCTAATTCAAATTCCATAGGATTTTGACTTGACATCTATTTTACATTTGTATTTTCTTTTTTCCTCGCTGAGAATTCTGGTGCTCAATGACCCAAGAATCTTAGAATATGACACAGTCACTCATGTACATTACCACACGTTTTACATACAACAATCTTAGAATGAAATACTGATGATAAAAACAACAATAAAATTTTGGGGGGTTATGCACTTTTTCCTTTTGTTACAATTGTACTGTCTCTGTATTGTAAAGGACTATGTAAATAGTATACACTTTCCCTTTTATCCCTAAGTAAATCACATTTTATAAACCAATATATATTTATTGATAGCACCAGCTTTTATATCAGTGGTTCTTTTGTCATTTATGTTGTCTGAAGCCTGTTTTCTAGAAAACTCTTTAGGAATTGCTCACAGTTTTTGAATGTTAACCATTGATGGGTGGTCTTTATATTTGAAAGTCAGTTTTTCCAGTATATAAAATATTTTCTTTTCTTTTCTTAGTATAAAATGTCAAAAGACTGATTATTATATGATGTCTTTCCCTGATACCTACTTGACATTTGGCTGATTATACCAATTTTATTTATTTTTTTACTTTCTTTATAATTTTGCCAGACTTTATTTTGAATTGGTCATTCTGCTTCAGTATACATGGTTAATAGTATTTCCTTTCACTATATAAATTCAATTTTATTCCAGGAATTTTTTGTGAATTATAACTTTTAGTATTTATATAACTGGGGACTCTCAGTATGCCCTTATGCTTTTTTGGATCTTCTTTGCCTAGGATTCTGTCACTTTTGATCACTTTCCTCATTTTAAAACATTTTACTTGGAAATAATTTCAAATCTACAGAAAAACTCTAAGAATAAAACTGCTATAATTTTAACCCAGATTCTCTCATTGTTAACATTTTTTGATTTTCTTATCTTTTGTGTGTTCTCCCTACACACAGACACACAAATATTTTTTTCTGAATCATTTGTGTGACCACGTTGCTTATGCCACTACAATGTATGTATTTGTTAAGAGTAAGAATACCAGCTTACATGAGCACAGGAGAGTAAACTGTGGTAAATTTAATGCACGTATAATACTTTCCTCCAATCTACTCTCCATGTTCTAAGCTTATTCATTGACCCAGTAATAGTCAAAAGATACCAAAAATCCTTTGTAGCATTCTTTTTTTTTTTTTAGTTATCAGATCCAGTCTAAAATTGGACATTCTTTTCAGTTGTCATGTCTCTTTAATCTCCTTCAATTTTGTTCATTTCTACAGCCTTTTTTTTTTTTACTTTTATGACATTGACTTTATATCATGACACATATAACATAAAATTTACTGTTTTAATCATTTCTAAGTTATAATTAAGTGGCACTAAGTATATTCATGTTTTTGTGCAACCATCACTATTACCCATCTGAATAAAACGTTTCCATTATCCCATACTGAAACTTTGACCTCAAACAAAACACTACTACCAAACAAAAACTACCCACCTCCCCTTCCTTCAGCCTCTGGTAATTATTATTTAGTTTCTTTCTCTATAAAATTTGCCTATTCCAGGTAGCTTGTAGAGGTAGAATCATTCAATATTTGTCCTTTTGTGTATGGCTTATTTTACTTACCAATGTAAAGTAACTTACTTACCAACTTACTTAATGTTTTCAAGGTTTATTTATGTTGCAGTGTCTATCAGAATTTCATTTCTTTTTAAGGTTAAAAATATTCCATTGTATGTATATACCATGTTTTGTTTACCCATTCGTTTGTTGATGGACACTTGGGTTGTTTTCACCTTTTGGCTATGATAATGCTGCTATAAACATTGGTATTTCTGATCAAGTCTCTATTTCAATTCTTTTGGGTATATACCCAGAAGTAAAATTGGTGAATAATATAGTAATTCTATGTTGAAGTTTTTGAGGAACTGCCAAACTATTTTCCACAGTTGCTGTGCCATTTTACATTTCCAATAACAATGTACAAGAGTTCCAATTCCTCCACCTTCTTGTCAGCACTTGTTATTTTCTGTTTTGAATTTTTTTTTAATGTTCCACATTTTATTTACATTTTAAGACTAACTTTAATATCAAAATCACATCTCCATACACTTATTTCCTTTTTGTGGACTTCACTTAAACTTAAATGCATGGTTTGTTAAACAAAGACTGTAAACAAATATTTACCATGTCTGTTACATGTAACACCCAGGAACAGCTTTTAACAGAAAATCATCAACCCTCCCCCAACATTTTATTATAAATACAGGTATCAAAATAATCCTGAGCATATTTTTCATACTACTAGTAGTCAACACCCACATTGCTTCAAACATTAACACAATTTGTGACAATATTCATTATACCTGCTACTTTAAACAATTTCAACTGCAGCTCTTTCACTAAGCAACATGGATAAAGCAAACCATTTCTGTTTTTCCTTCTTGAGATTTTTACTTTTCAGAAACACACATGCTTCCACCCCATTTGGCACCCCTCTTCACACTTTCATCTTGTAAACCTGAATTCTATTTTGAGTATATTCCAGGTTTATGTTTAAATGACAGTTCCTTAATAAGAGAAAAAAAATGTGCTGCATTTTTCCTCTTGTTACCTGAAAACATACTGGGTGTACATATATTAAATATATTCTTACAAATGTCCAGGTTATGTTTGCCAGGTGAAATTCCTTTACTTAATGTGTGGGTATTTTGCATTGTGATATTTAATCAAGACATTAACATGAGTAAAAGGTTGTTGATTTAAGACAAGTGTGAGATCCACTAAAATTAATTGTTGTATGTTTGTCCTTCTGGTGGCTGTGGAAGCTTCATACTTTCTTTGGACATCATTAGACATCTTAGCTCTTGAAGTACAACTTTAATGCTATATGAATTTTGCTGTTTTGCTAAAACTGGTATGCTATGTGCATCGACCATCCCACTGGAATTATTTATTCCATTCATATTAATTTTTGTTACAAATCTAACTGATGGAGGAGCTTCTGGGTATTTAGGTCCACAATCTACTTTCAAGCTATATATTCTGTTTTCATAATTTGTCCTTGGTGGCCCAATAATCATGCCTGTCCACCTTGTAAGCGTCATATTTTTGTCATCTTCAAGGCTCCAGCTAACCATACCATCGCCTACTCCTTTTTATCCTTCTTCAAGTTCTTTCAACAAGCAAAAATTACAAGGAACTTTAACTCTTGTGGAGACCTCCATCTTATCCTGCAGCTGTTTTGAATTTTTTAATATCTATCTATCTATATCTATCTATCTATCTATCTATCTATCTATCTATCTATCTATCTATCTATCTCTGTGTGTGTGCAATGCATACACACAAATGTGGATGTTTTGAATATATAAAGAAATAAATATCATGTATAAATACAAGGTGGCCATAAAGTTGATGTGCGATTGCATGTGCGATGGCCACACTGTATATATCAACATAGAAAACATAAAAATTAAAATGTAGTTATTTATCCTGAAAATGCTGTCACCCCTGTCTTCTGGTGTGTGGTATTCTTTCTTTCTTCATTTTTTTTTTTAAATGTATTTCTTCAGGGCAGCGCCTGTGGCTCAGTGGGTAGGGCACTGGCCCCATATACCAAGGGAGGCGGGTTCAAACCGGCCCCGGCCAAACTGCAACCAAAAAGTATCCGGGCATTGTGTCAGGCACCTGTAGTCCCTGCTACTCGGGGGGGCTGAGGCAGGAGAATCGCCTTGAGCCCAGGAGCTGAAGGTTGCTGTGAGCTGTGTGACGCCATGGCCAATCTACCAAGGGCGAGAAAGTAAAACTCTGTCTCTACAAAAAAAAATACATATATATATTTATTCATTTTTTTATTTCAATAGATTTAGGGTGTACACATGGTTTTTTGTTGCTTGGATGTATAGTGGTGAAATCTGGGCTTCTGGTGTACTCGTTCAAATAATGTACATTATACCTAGTAGGTAATTTTCCATTCCTTATCCCCTTTCTCCCTTCCCCACTTCAGAATCCCAGTGTCCATTCTATGACCGTGCAAACCCATTTGACATTTTTTTTAATAGCCATTCCAATAGGTATAAATTGGTATCTCATTGTGGTTTTGGTTTGCATTTCCCTAATGATTAATGATGTAAAGAATATTTTCATGCACTTTTTGGTCAGTTATAAATATTACTTGTAGAAATGTTTATTTAAATTCTTTGTGCATTTTTTTTTTCAAATTACTATGAAGGTACACAGTAGTACCTTTTAGGTTGCGTTGTTACTATGAAGGTACATAGTAGTTAACTTTTAGTTGCATTGTTCTCACTTCCAAGGTAAAACTCAAGCTGTAGAAGAGCCCTTCACCCAGGGGGCATGCTGAACATCCTCACATTGGCACGTTAGGTGAGATCCCGCCAATTCCTCTACCCCTTCCACCTCCCCTCTCCTTCCTCACCTTCCCTTTGCTAGACTATATTTGTGTTTTATCATTGATGTGGGCATGTAATTATTTATATATTGATTTTATTAGTATTGAGTACATTGGGTTTTTTTTAATATTAGTATTGAGTACATTGGATATTTTTTTTTTCTCCATTCTTGGGATACTTTACTAAGAAGAATGTGTTTCAACTCCTTCCAGGTAAACATAAAAGAGGTAAAGTCTCCTTCTTTTCTTGTGGCTGAATAGTATTCCATGGTATACATGTGTTACAGTTTGTTAATCCATTCAAGGGTAGGTGGGCATTTGGGTTGCTTCCATGACTTGACAATTATGAATTGTGTTGCAATAAATGTTCTGGTGCAAATGTCTTTGTGATAAAATGATTTTTGTTCTTCTGGATAGATACCTAGTGGTAGGATTGTGGGATCAAATGGAAGGTCAACTTTTAGTTCTTTGAGAATTCTCCATACTTCTTTCCGTAAATGTTGTATTAGTTTGCAATCATACCAGCAGTGTAGAAGTGTTCCCTTCTCTCCACATCCATGCCAGCATCTACAGTTTTGGTACTTTGTTATGTGGGTAATCTTGCTGGAGTCAGGTGATATCTCAGAGTGTTTCTGATTTGTATTTCTCTGATGATTAAAGAAAGCCTTTTATCATGTGTGTGTTGGCCATTCATCTGTCATTCTTGGAGAAGTTTCTGTTCAAGTCTCTTGCCTGCTTATAGAGGGGGTTTTTGCTATTTTCTTATTGTTTAATTTGTGTTCTCTGTAGATTTTAGTTATCAGGCCTTTGTCAGATCTATAACATGCAGAAATCTCCCATTCTGAAGGCTGCCTGTTTGCTTTGGTTATGGTGCTCTTAGCTATACAGAAGATTTTTAACTTGATCATGTCCCATTTACTTATTTTTGGTGTTGCTACAATTGCCAGGGAAGTCTTCCTCATAAAAAATCTCTTGATTTCTTCTCTATGAAGGAAGACCTCATAATATATAAAGGAAAGCTTTATATATTCTGGATATTAATCCCTTATCAGATATAATTTGCAAATATTTTTCCCATTCCATGAGTTGTCTTTTCACCCTTGAAAGTGTCCTTTCTTTATTTTAAATTTTCTCAAGGCAGAGTCTCACTTGCCCCTGGTTGAGTGTTGTGGTGTCATAGCTCACAGCAACCTCAAACTCCTGGGCTCAAGTGATCCTCCTGCCTCAGCCTCTCAAGTAGTTGGGACTACAGGCACCTGCCACAATGCCCAGCTATTTTTTAGAAATGGGTCTCGCTCTTACTCAGGATGGTCTCGAACTTGTGAGCTCAGGCAATCCATCTGCCTTGGCCTCCAGGGTGAACGCCAGAGTGTTTGGATTACAGCCATGGGCCACTGCACCCAGCCTGAAAGTGTCTTTGATGTACAAAAGTTTTTAATTTTTAGATGCCCAATTTGTTTTTTCTTCTGTTGCCTATGCTTTTGGTGTCATATCCAAAAATATTGTGCTCAAACCTCACAGTGTGAAGCATTTCCCCTCTATTTTCTCCTGAGTTTTATAGTTTTAATGACTAAATTTATGTCCTTGGTCTATTTTCAGTTAATTTTTATAAATAGTAAGGGTCCTACATCTTTCTTTTGCATGTAGATATCTAGTTTTCCCAGAACTATTTGTTCAAAAGACTATCCTTCCCCCATTGAATGGTCTTGGCACCCTTGTTGAAAATCATTTGACGATATATGTGAAGGTTTATTTCCAGCTTTCTAATCTACTCCATGGCTCTGTCTTTATGCAAGTACTACACAGTTTGATCACCGTAATTTTGTAGTACATTTTGAAATCAGAAAGTCCTCTAACTTTGTTCCCTTATACGATTGTTTTGTTCTTCTATTTCAAGATTTTTTTGGCTATTCAAGCTCTGTGGTATTTCATACAAGTTTTAGGACTTTTCCTTCTATTTCTTCAAAAAAGTCATTTGGATTTTTATAGGGATTGCATTAAATCTGTAAATTGCTGTGAATGATACAGAAATCTTAACCACATTGAATCCCCCAATCCATGAACACCAATGTCTTTCCACTTATTTGTGCCTTTATTTCTTTCAGCAACATTTTGCAGTTTTTTTTTAAATTTTTATTAAATCATAATTGTGTACATTGCTGCACTCATGGGGCACAATGTGCAGACTTCATATAAAATCTGAAATATTTTCATTGAACTATTTAACATAGCCTTCATGGCCTTTTAATCACTATATGAAGACATTTATATTCTACATTTAGTAATTTTCACTTGTACCCTTGTAAGATGCACCGGATCACAATTCTTCTGATTTTTAACATGCAGATGCTTGGCTGCTACCTAGCACAGTAAATCAGATTTTTATATCTTTCACTTCCTTATCCTAGTCAGGTGTTTATGCAAATGTCATAGTATCTGGAAAGCTCTCTCTAACCAAACTATCTAGATTGTTCTGCCTCTAAATAGAGCTTTTTTATTCTGCCTAATTTTCCTTTAAAATCTATAATACCTGGACATTATATATTTATGTATTTGTTGTCTGACTGCCTTTCCAAGCTAAATTATAGACTGTGTGAGAGTAGGAATGTTTTCTATTTTTGTTCTCTGCTGTATCTGGAATGTTAGGATGCACAATAGTAGATAGAAAATAAATATCAGTCAAATGCATGTGAAAAAGTATGGCGCTGGAAGTGTAGGTCGAGTTGAATTAATGCGGGTGAACTGAATAAAGAAGATAAAGAACTTTTTGAATGAGAAGATGAATAGAATAGAACAGTCAGATAAGAAAGATTAAAGACACGTGAGGATGTAGGTCTCTCTGAAAACAGACCTTATGAACACAGAAAGGAAGATTATTCTTTTACATAAAGTGATAGAAATTTCTAGAAGGCAATATGTTTTTTTTTTTTTTTTGCATCAGAGAAGACTAATAAGACTCTCAGCATCTGTTGTTTAGAAAAGTAAGATGTCAAAGTAACAGTGTTCAGAACCTGGAATAATCTTTGACTATGGAATAAAGTCAATTTTGGGAAAGAAATGGAAAAAAACTATTTTGGGGAGACTTATGAGAAAAAGTTTTGGTTATAAGATTCATCTGAAGATATGTAAGCTTTGTAGTGTTAATGATATAGTATTTCTAATATTTTATACTCAAATGAAAATGGGACATTTCCCTTAGCTTTAAGTAGTTCCAGAAAATGAATAGTTCGTGGGAAGGAACAGCGAGGAGGTTTGCCACTGATGTTATTGTTTTGGAGTTTCAGTAAACGATATTGTTCATAACTTAATCTGTGTGTCTTGGGTGGACAGATTTGAATTAAATATGACAGATAGCAGAAATCAGTTCTTGACCTTCAAAATCTTGTGCCACATATTCTTATTCATTCCATTCTGAACTTTCCTTTGTTCTTTTTTCTTTTTTAGCCTTTCGAAAGTTATGATAATAATAACAGTTATAGTAACTGTTAATACTTCTTGAACACTTGCTATATGCCAGGGATTCTAAGCACTTCGCATGATTTAATGAATTGAATTCTCTCATTAACTCTACGAGATAGGTACAATTATCGTACCCATTTTACAGGAGAGATTAGGGCACAGAAATAGTAAGTAACTTGCTGCAGGTCACATGGCTAATGAGTGGCCCAGCTAGGATGATGAACCCTGGCAGGAAGTTGCTAGGTTCCTTACTCTTAACCACTAGGCTGCTTGGTTTTGTTCTGACAGCGTAACATCCTATTTGTATTGAGGTTTAAACTTTTCTGAAATATTGTTGAAAATTGAAAAAATTATTGAAATATTGAAAATTTTCTGAAATTTTCTATTTTCTCACTCCTCTGTGGCTTGTCCCTGACGTTGGTAACTTGCTGGACAGCACCTAGATGACGCTCAGCATGAACAAGCTTCTTGGCTTTGGCTCTCTAGGAATTTAAGTCATCAGGAATTCCTTGAATGGTTAAGTGTTCATTTTTACTTGATCATTTGGTAGAGGGAAATTGATCAGAGCCCTCAACCAAGGCATAAGTATTTTAATTTTTGTTGATGGAACTTAAAAAGAGCTGATAGAAAGGAGATGTATGCAATAGGGCAACGTATTAAAAGCCAGGTCCTCTGCTAGGCGCAGTGGCTCATGCATGTAATCCTAATACTCTGTGAGGTCAAGGTGGGTGGATTTCTTGAGCTCAGGAGTTGGAGACGAGCTGGAGCATGAGTGAGACCTCCCCCAGGGGTTGTGGTGGGCACCCGTAGTCCCAGCCAGTTGGGAGGCTGAGGCCAGAGGATCACATGAGCTCAGGAGTTTGAGGTTGCTGTGAGCTATCATGCCATGACACTCTACCCAAGGTGACAAAGTGAGACTCTGTCTCAAGCAAACAAACAAGCAAACAAACAAAGTCCAGGTCCTCTCTGAGAAAAGCAGGTGTCGTTAGGCCTCCACACGCCCTTCTGTAGGAGCTGAGGAATCCTGAATGTTCTGGATGCACTGGGGAAGAGAGGAAGAAATGGACCACTTGAGAATTAATAAAAGAGAAGAAAGTAACTAAACCAAAGTTCTTCAAAGATGTTAGGGAATATTTTTCAGACAATATCAAAAAGTTAAAAAATTGAAAAGCATAAATCGTAAGGGGAAGATATTTAATAATCACAGCTAATCACCAATCTACCCTTCCGTTTAGCCACCCATAAAGTCACATTTTATACACTTGGGAAATGGAAATAAAAGTGAAAACAATCACATTAATCAGGAATACCATTGCAGGCATCCTGGAAATCATTTACTTTAATGGAATTAAAAGGACAATTCTTTTATTGGAAATAAATTTTCAGTATTTTTATAATCAAATATAAAGGGATATTATCCCATATGCATTATCTTGGTATAGTCATGTAGTTTAATATCAAACATGAAGCTCTTTCTGTTTCTCATGTTCAGTGTTAAGAGCACACCCTGGCTGTGAGAGCTGATATGCACAGATTTGGGTCATTTGGGGGAGGGGGTGGATGATGACCCAACATTTATATAACAGATGTAGGGCTGATGAGAATGCAATCTCTGTTCCCTCTGTTTATATGTTGTATATATGGTTTGGTCTATGTTGGGAACTTGCCCACAAATGAGTAAATTTCTTTTCCCATGAGCCTTCCCTGGTTGTGGAGAACCATTCGGACCATGTAAAGACAACTGTGAAGTCAGCACACTGTGAAAGGCTTGTAATAGTGATACTAAAATTGAAGTTACCTCTGCCTGGTGCTAAAAGCAATTTATCAACAGAGCCTTGTATGTCTTATAGACCCAACATGTGGCATTCAGTGAATGTTTGTTGAAAGCTTCACTAAGAAAATGAAGAGCTCTTTTCCCAGGGAAGAGTAAGCATTCCTGTGTTCTGTGCTGTTAGATACACTCAGGAACACCCCCGGAAGCCTGTGCAGCTGTTCTCAGCTTTGCCCTCTGCCTTATTAGACCATTTCCTTCTCCAGCATGTACAGACCACATTTGCTATGTGGCAGATGCATTTCTCAGCTCCTTCTTCACAAGTCCAAAGTTAGGCCTTGTTTCTTACGGCCAGCTTGCGTTTATCTGTACTGAGTTGCTTCTCCTTGTCCTGACTGTAGTTTTTCCAGTAGAGCATGACTTGGCAGGTGTTTGGGAGTCCCAGAAGTCTGTGGCTCTTGATACTGCGGCGAGCATCCACTGTGTTTGAAGGGTCACACCCGTAAGGGGTTTTGTGTTGTTGATCTTCACTTCATTTCCATTCATTGTTTTTGTGAAGGGTATATATTTTTTCCTGTCCTCATTTGCCTAGGACTACAGATTGTCTCTGGTTTTCTAGGTATGAGAGAACAATTATAGAGGCATGCTATATCTATGACTCCAAAATGACAGACTTTTCTTCCATTTCAGAAAAATATCAACTACTCATCTCTTCCTCTGAAGCTCATTGTGTGACAGAATAGTGACTCTAATACGGAGCCAATCTGCAGGCCCCTAAAGGATAAAGCAGAGAAAAGTACATGAAGTCGTGAGCCTTATCTAATATGATAGAACATTAAGATTTAGATGGGAAAAGAAAGCAGTGCAAACATGGGGCAGGAGAGAGAGAAAACTCTTTCCTATTGGAAATACATGATAAGTCTAAATAAACTTTTGACACTTTTTCCAAAAGGGAAGGCAGAGGGGAGAATGTCAATGGTTATGAAACCTGGTGACCAGCTTATGGTCTCCATTTAGGAACACTATAATAAACAGTGAATGGGATTCACGGGTTTTAGCTATGAACATTCTGGGGGCATGGAGAAGTGCAACACAGAAATGCAGAAACCTTTGGAAATAAAATCACCATTCATCCCAGACATGGAGAGGTGCATAGTCTAACAATGATATCTAGACTGTGGGCTGAGGATGGGTTTGCCATGGTTAAAATCAGTACTCTAAGTCTTGTGTGTCTAAAATGGAAAAAAGACTGGTGGTTGGAAACCTCATTTCTCTTTGTTACTGTTTTTGAAACATCAGGACATCAGCTTGTCTCTTGGGACGGTGCCCAGGAGGTCTAATTTTGCTGAAGGATCCAGTCAAGTCTTTGGAGTTAGTTTAGTATTCTAAATTGGTTATATTTTGATTTTACTTGGATTTGTGGAAAAACTAAAAAAGTCAACATCTAAGAGAGGCAACTCCAGGTTCTTCCTACCTCCCCTGAAATTGTATTTTGGTTGTTATGTTGAACACACAAAAGTAAAAAATATCTCCCTGAAAATGTTCATGTAACACAAGCAGTTCCTCTTTGAGAGCTAACTCATATTCCTTTCGAATGAATGGCATAATTTCATTCCTAGAAGCATAATAGTGATTTTCCTCTCCTGTTCGGTGATTAGACTATTGGGATAAATTATTGCCTTGTTGTCTCCCTAGAGTGTAGGTGCCTGGAATACTCTGTGGACGTTTTCGTATCTCCAGAGGAAGCAAGAAGAATGGGAAGTAGGGGGAGAGGAAACAGAATGAGAGATTCAAGCTACGCCACAATTGGTGAAGGCTGAAAATAGTGAATCAGAGAAAGTCAAGAGATTGTCTGAATCCAGGAAATAGTCAAAAACTAGAAGTTAGAGTAGAAAAGTGAGTCAGAATCAAAATGGCAGTGAAAGTGAACTGGAAACGGAGATTGAGTGTTTACAAAAGCAAATGAACAGAAGTGTGTCAGGTTTACTAGTTAGATGCACATGGAACTTTGCCTTACCTTATCTTCATGACAGAGTAAGGACTAAAGACTTCTGGCTGTGCTGTGAGGAGACTGAAAGCTCGAAGGTCGTGCAGCCCGGAACACTAAGGGGTTCTGGAATGTCCTCCAGGCTTGACTTTGGGAAGGACTACTGTGCTGTGAATCCTTATACTTTCTGTAAATTACATCAGCATTCCTTGGTCCACTTCATTCGGAAATATGTATTGCAAATTTAATTTGGTTAATTCACATGTCTATTTTTTACCTGTTCAATTTAATACCATTCAAATTTGCCAACAAGTGATATGCCAGTTTCCTGCCAGACTACTCAAGGCCAAATGTGAATCATCAGTAGCTAAATGGCTTTTCTTGACATTGAATAAATTTCCAATTTCCTATTTAGCAATGATGCATGTATGTAACTGACTTTAATAGGAAAATAAGTTCTTTCTACACTTTATCTAACTCAGGTCAGCCCATAACTCTGCCCTGTTGAGGACTTTTGTATTTTCCTACAGCTTATGTACATATGTATGTACATTTGCACAATATGGTATGCACACATGCAGATTTATGTGTAAAATACCCATGATATGTGGAATAAAATGACATTAGCTTATTAACTTGCTATTTTATTTAATATCAATTTACTTTGTGTGTCTAAGGTATAAGCAGTTTCAGGCATATTTTATTTAATCATTTTAACAGCTCTTTTAGGTGGGTAATAGGCTCATTTTCCAGGAGAAGAAATATATTGTGAGAGGTGAAATAACTTTGTCTAAAACTGTGCTTCAAACTAAGTCTGTCACTCCAAAGCACATGCTCATTTTCACTGTCTCATGTAGTTGCTTTCATTATTGTTATTATATTTTTTTTTTACAAACTTTCTAATAAATTAATTAGTTTTTAGAGACAGGGTCTTTCTTGCTCTGTCATCCAGGCTGGAGTGCAGCGGTACTATCACAGCTCACTGCAGTTGCCCGGCTCCAGCAATCTTCCTACTTCAGCTTCCCAGGTAGCCAAGTAGCTAGGACTACAGGTATGTGCCACCATGTCTGCCTAATTTTTTTTTTTTTTGAAACAGGCTCTCACTATGCTGCCCAGGCTGGTCTCAAACTTCTAGGTTCAAGCAATCCTTCAGCCTCACCCTCCAAAAGTGCTGGGACTACAGGTGTGAAACACCATGCTTGGCTCATTGCTGTGTTTTTATTCTCACTGAAATCATGGATCATTGTGCTTCATCATGATAATCTATGGGACCAGAATCTAAGTGTTAAATTTATTGCCATAGTACAGTCATTATAATTGCTGCCCTCTATTTCTAATACCTAGGACCAAATTGAGTGGAGGAAATTTTGAAGGTAATATTTGTATGCCAAGTTTATCTTCTAAAAGAATTTTCAAAGTATGTGGAGAATACATATTAGAAATATATGCCAAAGAACACCAAACTTTTGAATTCTTTATTGATAACCACATCAAATGCAATTCTTGAGGTTTAGAAAAGTTAAAAATATTCCTTAGAAAAACAAACAAAAATTAGCAAAAATTAGTCCAAACACAAACACAAGAAAAGCTGCACAACTATACTCCCATAAGTATATGTTAATAAATTTAGCAACAAAAATATACAGTGCTTCATGATGTGACTCATTGAAAATGAATTTAACTAGATGGTGGCAGAATATGAACGCACGCACAATGGTTACAGTAAATGTGCAAGTGTAGCCTTTCTTTTAGACCGAGTATTAGGGAAGAAAATTGCATACTTGATGTCTGGTGGTTTCTAGAATGCTGTTTTTGTTTACGGGTTGGGCAAATGCCAGTGGTTTCAACAAAATAAGAATAGGAATCATACATTATTGTGAAGTTATTTTAAAACAGCAGATGCAAGACAGATTGTAGAATGTTTTTGTGACTGTTGGGCATAATAGCAATGGACCAAGACACTATGAAATTCTTGAAGAATCAAGAGCATAATTTTTGTTTGGATATCCTCAGAGTTAATATTGTGAATGCCTTCCCTGATACACACAGTATGGATAAGTAGCTGATTATTGGAATATTTGATCTGAAGGATAATTGAAAACTGAATAGGCTTCTCCCAGAAGTCAATGGAGATTGTTTATTTCAATGAAACAAGAATAATGTTAAAATCTACACTTTTTTTTTCTTTTCTGAGCTTTTTTCCTCTCAGTGCTATCCTCACTAAATTTGTGGTTGACATTTTAACTTCAGAAAAAGTAACTTCTTAACTCATGTTAACTACGTCTGGGCAAGACCTTCTGAGTATTTGGTAATATGTGCATTTCATCATTGCAAGCATTAAGCTAAAGTAGTTGTAGCCTGTGGAAAAGGGGTGAATAACAAAAATTATTTCCAAAGCCAGTTCTTTTGGTTTCTGTACCATAGAATATATGGAAAAGGACTACTTTATGGGAAAAATGTATGGAATTTAAATGGATAAGAGCTGTTTGTTGCCTGAAGACTCTGGCCACCAGAAAATCCCTTGTGGAATGTTGGGATACCTTACCTGTATCTTATGGCACAAACAATGGGTTTTCAACCCCGTCATTCATGAGAAGTTATTGCCTTGTTTAATTCATTTCTAAAATAATCTGCTTACTATAGTGGTTTATGTCCAGTGAGACATTTGAAGTTTAAAATATAAGATGCAATTTTTATCTTTTGAATGAATTTCCAAATATATGTGGTTATTGCAATCTCTCTTTCTCTCATTTGTAATACAATGTCTGAACGTGATGTTGTCTTCCTTATCTTCTTCTACAACTACAACATTTAAATTTTAATTTTCCATGGTTTGATTACTCAGTGCAACCCCTAACTGTTCCGTGTACTTCCTGGATGGGTCATCCCTGGCAGAAGAGCTGATTTCTTTCCCTCTGAAATCTCCTATGTCTTCTCGCCTTATCATTGGTCAAGGCAACAAAGGCAGGGCTTGGCTATCTACCTTGGCCAGGCCAGGATGCCCCTGTCTTAATTAATTCTAGCCCATTCCTCCAAAGCACCAGAGTGATTGTCCTAAAAACATAAATCCCATTGAACCATTGCCTTTATTAAAATTCCTCAGAACTCTTTAGGATTAAGTAAAAATTGCTTCCCACAGGGTATAAAAATTTATGATCTAGTTTCTTACTCTGGACTCATCTCTTGTGATGTGAAGAATTGGCTTTGACTGCTCTGAGCTACCCTGGCTACCGAAGTTATTTTTCTTGTGACACAGGGACCCAGATTGGTTGCAATTGCTTAGCAGTCTCCATTGTGGGGGCAGAGAACTCTCCTCTCTCTGGAGTACTCTCAGCAAGAGGTACCCACAAAAGGTTTTCTTGGGCCTTGACATGCTATAGAGCTTATGAAGTTTTTCCATTTGATCACATGATTCTCCCCTTCTGAAGCTGCACACATACACACATTTTCTGAGTCCTGATGGGTTTAGTATCAGCAATGATGCCTTACTTGCATCCATTCCTCTCTCTGACACTCACCCTCATTGGTGAAATCTTCTTACCCTTCCAGACTCTTATCCTTGTGATACATTCTCTCTTAGAGATACTGTAATCCCTGCTCAGGATTTTGACTTACACTCAGGCAGTCAAATAACTCTAAACATCAATTGTAAATGCAGTTCAAGTTGCTTTACTTATTTAGAATTTCCTCATCTACCATGTGAATCAATGAATGGAGAGGATAGTGCACCTACTGCCATGTGCCCCTGCATAAATTCCCGTACATCACAAAACGCTGGCATTAAAATTGCCTACTATCTTTCTCTTCCACAAGCTGTGAACTTGTTGAGGGCAGGAATTGTGCTAAGTACCAGATTGATTTTTGTATTTTCAGGCTTTAGCACAATGCATAGGAATAATCGTGCATGTATTTGGAGGTAATGAACATGGATAGAGACATTGAGATGCATCAATATGTTAAAGACCATAGGGGAGGACTGAAGATAGACAGAAAATATCTATATCTCTGGGGATGATTTTTCAAAGCACTTCTTTGCTATTTCGTTTTCCAAAACAAAGTGAAGGAATAATTTCTGCTGTGCAGACCTATTCTCAGTTATCAGAATGTATATTAAAGTTTAGTGTATTTGTTCCTTTTGTTTATACCAGACCTTCTCAGTGGCAATAAGCATTGGCATTCTTGGAAACAATGTTTGTTTAAGAATCTTCTCTCTGTCTTTGTTGCTCTGGCTGTATTACACAGATGATAAAGAAATAGAGATGACTAGGTTTACTAAATCTCCCATCAGCTGAGAAATCTACACTATTGAAGTATAGTTGATCATGACAGAGTAACATATTATGGCATGAATGTAATGATCCTTTAAAAAATATTAGTTACGTTAATGTCTGAGATAAGCAAACCAGAAAGTTAATTTATATATAGGCACTTTGTGCTTTTGTCTTCAAGCAACAATGGTTTGCCAACAATATTGTTCTCCCCCAAATAAAAGGACATTATCCTAAAAACTAGTGAGCACGGCCTACAGACACATGAAAAAATGCTCATCATCCTTAATCATCAGAGAAACGCAAATCAAAACTACTTTGGAATATCATTTAACTCTAGTAAGATTAGCCCACATCACAAAATCCCAAAACCAGAGATGATGGTGTGAATGTGGAGAAAAGGGAACACTGCTACACTGCTGGTGGGAATGCACACTAATACATTCCTTTTGGAAAGAGTTTGGAGACTATTTAGAGATCTAAAAATAGACCTACCATTTGGTTCTATAATTGCTCTACTAGGTATATATGCAGAAGGCCAAAAATCACATTATAACAAAGATAGATTGTACCAGAATGTTTATTGCAGCCCAATTCATAATTGCTAAGTCATGGAAGAAGCCCAAGTGCCCATCGACCCACGAATGGATTAATAAATTGTGGTACATGTATACCATGGAATATTA
>CAUYRH010125656.1:0-15983 GCA_963574655.1 Perodicticus potto | reverse complement strand
GTTATAAATGGGTGGGAAACTTCTCTGCAGTCTGCCTCGTAAACTCCTTGTAGGGTCCAGTAAGTGTAGGTAAGAGAAGTGAACGTGCTTTGTGCTATGAAAGCCCTGCCCCGTGTGACTGGGAGGCTCTGTTGTCACACTGATAGGGAGGCTTGGTAAGAAACTGGCACTCATTTGAAACTATGGGATAAAAAGTCACTCCGAACACCAAATTTGTTTGTTGCCAATGCTGCATTGAAGAAATTGGCTTTGAAATAGTGGTAGCTGAAAAGGCCCTTTGTAGGTCAAATTAAACTTAAGCTAACTTTGTATGGTGAGCATCCAAAGAGGCCAGAGTCATTTAACTTCATGTAGGTGAAAGTCCAAACTCAGTGTGACTTTTCGTGTTAGCTAACCCTTCCCACATTAGCTAAGGGCTTTGTTACCTTACTTCATATCTGGAAAAAATAAAAAAAAAAATCTCCTTTTGCGTTCTTCAGTACAGAAAAGCTGGATGCTTTGAGTTGCATTAAGAAGCATTTCTATTAAAGCAAACTTGGCAAAATCAGTAAATACAACTCATAAGATGCCTTTCTGGTGAGCAATGGTTCTTCACTTTTGGGCACGGGCACCACCTTGGGAACATCATAGAAACCAAGAACTTTCCACATCAAAATGCACATTCAAACACATATGTGACATTTTACATAGAACTTCAAGGCTCAGACACTCTTTGGAACAAGGATTAGGACCTTTGGCACCATTTTGAAGTTAACCTTGTTATAGATCACATGAGTCTAAGAGGTGAACACAGCCAGTTATCATTTCACTCTTAAAGAGGAAATAAAGGCTTCTCTAGAATGGTGATCACACGAGGAACTTGTTCGGCGTGTTCTGTAAACTGGAAGTCAGAGCTCACCTCTGGCAACATGATGAGGCTGAATGTCAGGATGAAAAGAACCATGTTCACTCCATACATCCATCTCAAGAAGAGGAAGTACGAGGCCACGGAGGAGCCAAACTGACCTGTTGAAAAGAAACAGAAAGGTTGGTGGGAGGTGAAACAAAGCAAAACAAAGGCTTTGTCTTGGTCACCCCCAATGAGCCTACTATCCAGGAGGCACTGGCCCTTTTCACAGGTGCAGGCATGAGCATTCTTCTCTATTCAGGAAAAGAAATTTTCACTCATGCTGGAAGTGTGTACTGCCGTGCAGATTTAGAGGTGTGTAGAGTGTGGTTGTGTAGAGTGTGACACACCCCTTCAGAGTCCATCAAAGGCACAGCTGCCTTTTGCTAGGCTGCTCATTCACAGAGCCCATGTTATTCCTTGAATTAATACTGGATATGAGTAAGTGAGCAAATGTATGCAATGATAACTACCATTATAATTATAACAACTCTCCTGCGCTCCACTTTTTCTCAGGCCAACAATGCTCTTCTCAGAAAAGTTCACCACACTCCTTATGGGTGGTTATCCTATAGCCCTTCCTGTCTGTTTCTTCTCATTACTGTGATTTATGGGGGTAGTGTAGAAACTGAAAATCATTCATTCACTCCACACGTCTTTACTAAGTATCTCCTGCTGGGAATTTGCTTAGATCTGAAGCACAATGTCATAGACAGGGTGGCTGCTCTAATAGAACTTGCATTTAGTGAGGTGTGGAAACTGCAAATACACATGGTATGTAGATCTCATAATGATAATAGCCAGATAGGTCCTACAGTGGGCAAGGTTAAATATTGAAGGGATTGTGTTAGGTGGGCTTGCTGAGGGAGGAATATCAGAGAAGATGACATCTGAGCCAGGATCTCGGGTTTGATGAAGAGGTAGCAACACCCTGAGCTGGGGAAGAGCCGCTCGAGCAGAGGAAAATGCCAGAATAAAACTCTTGAGAGAGGCAAGAGCTTGGGGGCAATTGGGAAATATAATTCAGGCCAGTGTGTTTGGAGTATAAAGAAGGGTAAAGTGGTCACCAGTGAGGACAGAGTGGACAAACCACAGTGTGGCAAGCCTCTTTTAAAGCGAGGAAAAGGGAGAGCATTTGATCTGTGATGGCATGGGAAGGCACTGACAGGCTGGTAAGCAACGGGGTTGTAGAGGGTGGGGGGTGGGTGTAACTTTTAAAAACCCACTTCAGTGTTGGGGAATGAATTGGATGTGATAGGTGACAAAGTTCCCTCAACAGACACCTGCCCCAAACACTGAAAAGCAAAGTGATTGGTCCAATCCTTATTGACTGAGAAAAAAACAAACATATCCTCATAAAAAATAGCATAAAGGAATAAGGAAAAAGAAAAAAAACAACAGGCATTTGAAGTCTCACGTTGAGATTTCATAGATTTGAAATAGCTGAAGTTTCTTTGATGATCACCTAAGGTTCAAGCATCAAGTTGCTAACTTTCCCAGTCTTCCCAATCATCATTTTCAGTTTCCCAAGAAAAAAGAATGAACAGCCTCAATTCTGTTTCACTCAGTGAAATATCTCTAGTGGGGAAGTATGGGAAAGAGAAAGTTAATTTTGTGCAGCAAATTCTAGCCCATACCTACTAAGTTGATTCTAGCCTCTTGTGAGAGTAAGACCTGGATTTCTGGACCTTGTTCTATTTTTTTGGTACCGTCTCACTTAGTCTCATAATACAGAGGCAGTTTTGGGTTTTTTTAATTTAAAGAAGTCAATCTTTAAATAGATATTTCAAAAGCAATCAGTGATTTTTGAAGTCTGAGTATTTGTTTTTCTTTAAGCTCAAATGAGAAACTTGGATTCATATCGCATTGTAGAGGGGTGCAGAGTTCTGTAAGATTTCTAAGAGTATGTGGTTTGGATACAAACGTCCCCCAGGTGTGTAAGCAGGTGCACTCATCCATCTGCAGAAATTCTAAAGCAGACACTTCCCCTGAACATCTGATCTTCCACTTGGCTCCCAGAGATTTCATATCACTTGACGGCTATTACCTGTGTTCTCTGGTAACGACTACCCAGGGACTGCTCGGCCAGGTTCGCTCATCATGTTTTATTGAAGGCAGTGGACTGGCAGCTTGTTAGTCAATACAGTTACTCATTTACTGGAGGAAGCCTCTGTCTCTAGGTGTCCAGAGCAAAGAGTAAGTTTTCCCCCTGGAAACACATGTGAGACGCTCTGGTATAGAGCCCTGAGCACAGGATACTGACCACCCTGCCTGTCTCCCTTCCTTCTTCCCTCCCTCCTATCTCTCTTCCTTCCTTCATTCTTATAGTTTTTCTCTCCTAATTATCACATGGCCTACCCTCTCCCAGTCCCCACAGAAGAGTTTCTTAAGTTGAACATGGAGTATACATATACCCAATGCAAGAGAGGAAAGCAGATTAAGATGTTGCAGAAAGTATCCCCTCCTCCAACACACACATATTCATCATGCATGAAATATAAACTTCCAAACTCCAGTTTCCAAACTTTAACATAGTTTCACAACTATTTTATTCAGAGTTAGATTCTTCACAGAATCCTTAATGTAAAAAAAACATGAATTGCAGGAAAATAGATTTTACTAAGACTAGAATGATTATAGGAAATATCCAGACATAGACCGAAGAGACTAAGGGATCCGGAAGACAAGATTTCTTATACACTAGACCTGTACATGGCAGAGGAGAAAACGCAATAGCAAAGCAAATGAAGATCTTAGAAAATGAATCAAAATGGTTGTCATCAAAGTCCCATAGGACTTTTATGAAGAAAAGGAAGAAAAGGAAATCTTCTCTGCTTATCCCTATTATTCTAGTGTTTCTATCCTACCAGAGGTTGTTGACTAAAACTGGCATCCCCCAAAAAGCAAAACCTTAGTCTGGTGTGGCTGAAAGAGCATGAATGGAAATAACAGCCATTTCTACAAACTTAGACTCTGAGATAAAACTGATTTATTCTTGCAAGGAACAAAAATGGGTAATAATAATAGTAGCAGTAGCCAGCATATCGCGATGGTCAATTGTGTGTACTTAGAGCTTCACCAGCATCAACTCATTTTGTTGTCACTAGACCCTGATAAGGTTAAGTATTATTAGCCTTGCTGCGTGAGTCAGGAAACAAACCTTAAATACAGTAGTTGAGTGAACCAGGACTTAATTAACAATAGCTAGTGTGTTATGAATCTTTGTTTCAGACATGCATTTGATCTGTATGTTAATTTATCTAATCACCAAATCCCTCTGAGATAGAAACTACTGTTCCCCCATTTTACGGAGGCCTAGGCCTATTGGTTACTCAACTAGTTACTCAGGCAAGCTTCTACACCAGGCGGTCTTGATCTACAGCTGTTTGACTCCAGATCTGGATCTCTCCCAACCACAGTGCTATTTAGCCTCTCAAGTAGAACCATATTAAATTTATTTTTAAGTAGCTAAATGCATACAATACATGCACGATGACTGTATGTATCTGAAAGAATAGCTGAAAGTCATGTGATTTATCAGGTAAAGCCATTCAAATTCTCAAATTTGATGTCCATAAATAATCAATTCTTTTTAAAACTTGACTAATGGATGCTTCTTCAGTATTAATTATTAATGTATTAAAGCAGTTTTTGATATTCATCAAAGTGAGGCTTTATGCTTATGCATATTTTTGTTCCTGAGTTTTCTTGTGTTTATTTCAAATTAAGGTCGAAGTTTCACCTCTCCCTCTGGTTATTTATTATTAAGGTGAAGTAATTTGCAGTCTGTCATCATATATAATTTCCTCTTGAACAGATGAGTAATGAGGCAAGGAGATAAATTTGAGCATTTCTAAATGGAAAATGATCAATTAAATGGCCTGCTGTATGAGGACAATACAAATTCCATCACGTTAGGCTAGATGAAGCTCAGTTTTTTCAAGCTCTCCTGCGGTAGGGAATTAAATGTGACAAATTTGGTTCGTATTTTCTGGAGCTCTTAGGCAGAGAAACATGAGGTTTCAATTTAGTGCTTTTGGTGGCCTATCTAAAGCTATTTCTAGTCTGAGAAAATAGATCTCTTACTCCATAATTCTATAATGTAACAACTATTAGGGAAAAAGTGGATTATAATTCTGAGAGTGTAATGTGATTAATAAGATGTATCCATGAGGGTAACCCTGGAGTTTTAGGCCTGATCCCTGTACAAGATTAACATGACAGTAAAACCCCACAGCATTCCCATGTGACATAGAAATTTACAGCAACCTCTAGGGTAGGAATCAGCAAATCTATTTTGTAAATGAAGAAGTTGGGAGCCATTAGGTGAGTACCAAGTCCATACTATTATAGTAAAGGCATTGGGATCTTACTAGAATCAAGATGAAAATAGCAGGACTTTTAGATTCTAACTTGAGTTCTGCTCTTGGTTCTGCTAATTATCAGGCAGAGCTTTGGACAAACTTAGTGAAGGCTGGTAATTTGGGACTTCCGTAAAACCACATTTTAAAATATTTGTTCAGCATTCATTAGAGATTGAGCTGAGAGTGAGTACAAGGTGGATTAGAAATACTTCGGGAGTAGCATGCAACCATTCCTCTGTTGAACATGCCACTTATTATAATCTATAATCATCTTCATTATTTATTTGCTTATATTTTGTTATCTGTCTTCCCCATCAAACCATACACAAATTAACACATTTGCATGTAGGATCAATGAGGGTAGAGTCTCTGCCTATCTTTGTCAGCAGCAATAGTGCCTAGAAATATACCTACGGACACGGCAGGCATTCAGTGACTATTTACTCAGTTAATCAATGTCAAGTTTATTCTGAAGATTACACAAGATGTTATAAAAGTTAGATGATTCTGACATTCAAATGGGATATAATAATATTTCTGAAGCTTTTGTAAGATTAAATCATCTTTTTTTTTCTTTTTGAGACAGAGTCTCCCTTTGTCATCCTGGGTGGCTTGAGCATTCCTGCCTCAGTCTCCTGGGTAGCTGAGACTACAGGTGCTGCCACAACACCTGGATAATTTTTTCTTTTTTTTTTTTTTATTGAGACAGAGCCTCAAGCTGTCGCCTGGGTAGAGTGAGCAACCTCCAATTCCTGGGCTCAAGTGAGTCTCCTGCCTCTGCCTCCCAAGTAGCTGGGAGCACAGGTGCCCACCACAACGCCCGGCCATTTTTTGGTTGTAGCCATCATTGTTTGGCGGGCCCGGGCTGGATTTGAACCTTCCAGCTCAGGTGTACATGGCTGGTGCCTTAGCCTGTTGAGCCAATTTGGTGCCGAGCCAATTTTTTCTATTTTTAGTAGAGACAGGATCCCACTCTTGATCAGGCTGGTATCCGACTCCTGCTTCAAGGGGTCTTCCCACCTCGGCCCCCCACAGTGCTAGGATTAAAGGTGTGAGCCACCACCCCCAGTCAAATCATCATTTTTTTAAGAAAAACATTTATATTAGTTTTACAATTAAATGCATATATTACAAAATAGGGTACATATTTAACCAACTTATTCTGAAAAAAATTGAGAAATTATTCAAGTATCTCAGGATAAATCCATTCAATTTTTAAAATAATTTATCATTCCAAAGTATAAGGTAAAGAATTTCACTTGTCTACATGTTTGTCTGAAGCTAATTGTAACTTGTATATCACAGAATGTTGAGCTGGTAATGACCTTGTGCGGTACCTAATTAAACCTTCAAGTTTTGTGGAAATCCTGATGATGAAAACAGAGGGCCAGAGTTTTAAAAGAATTGTCCAAATTAAAGATATGATAGGGAGAAAAAGTCCTAAAGTTTTAGAAAACTGATTCTATGTCCTATTTCTTCCCATTTTCCATTCAGTTCAGCTTCAGAGACCATCACAGATAGTCACTTTCCCTATATGTGGTAGGATATTTTGTACAAGATGGATCAGTCCAACCTCATGTCTCTAATAATATATCCTTAGATAAGTTTAATATATTTCAACTAACACAATAGCCCCAAACATATGATCTGCTTATGATTATGATAAAAATCTTAGTACACTGAGCATCTTACAAAATATAAAATAAATTATTATATATTAAGTTATATACAGAATATAATATAATTAAATAAATCACTTACTCAAAAGGAAATACATGAGAAAATGGAAAATAATTCTCTAAATAAGGTAACTATCAAGGAAATCTATAACTACTCACCTTGCTGCTGGCCTGGTAGAATCCTCTAAACATATTTTTTAAAAAAAGTTTATAAAATCTACCCCAGAGTAAAAAGCAGCAAACCACATGAAAAAGTATAAGCTTTGAACCCAGGCAGACTCTGCCTTCTATCTCAGCTCTGCTACTAACTAATTTGGGGACAGTTCTTTATAACTATAAAATAGGTCATGGAAGAAGCCCAAGAGCCCAACAATACACGAATGGATTAATAAACTGTGGTACATGTATACCCTGGAATATTATGCAGCCTTAAAGAAAGATGGTGACTTTTCTTCTTTCATATTTACATGGATAGAGCTGGATCAGGTTCTCCTTAATACAATTAATTATTACATATCCTTATTTTTATCCTAAGTAGAAAAGTAACAGTCATACCCAGTTCACCTTTATTTCTAGCTGTAGTATGTCAAGTTCCCAAACCATAATGTACCTGTTTTACTAGGCAACCTTTTATTCTCCTCATCTCTTTAAGCCCTGTACTTTTATTTTTTTTTTCAGAGTCTCACTGTTTTGTCCAGGTTAGAGTGACATGGTATAAACCTCGCTCACAGCAACTTTAAACTCCTGAGTTTGATCGATCCTCCTCCCTCAGCCTTCCAAATAGCTGTGACTACAGGTGCCCACCACAATTCTCAGGTAATTTTTCTATTTTCAGGAGAGAGAGGATCTAGTTCTTGATCCAGCTTGTCTCCAACTCCTGAGCTCAAGGGATCCTCCCACTTCAGCCTCCCAGAGTGCTAGAATTATAGGCATGAGACATTGCACCAGGCAAAGCTTTGTTCTCTAATTATTATACTCCCATTTCCACAAAGCTATCAAAATATTCCTCACCCCTTTGTTTACTAAGCTTTCTTTCTTGCCTTATTTTTATATTACCATATTGTAGATGTTGGCTGGGTAAGATTTTACAACATTGATATTTCAGTAAAATGTTCTAGATGTCCTGGGTGGGAAGATCTTTGAAAAGAATCTTGATTGCCATTCCGCGATGTGTACCTTTAACATTTTTACAGCTAATCAAAATTCATATCGTTGAATTGCCCTATATTCATCCCTAAAATGAGATTTATTAAATAGTAAGTATCCATTCTTTTATTCTCTAAATATTCACAGAAATTCTACACTGTATACATTCTATGATTAACCAATAGTATGGTAAAGGCAAAATATTTTATTTGGGTTTATTTTTCTTCTACGTACATCAGATACACAAAAAGCATATATGTTGCATATATTTCCTATGCTGAAATAAAGTATCCTCTTCTAATATACTGAAAATCTGATCAAAAGGTCATCCTACAGTTTTTTTTTATTTTAGTATCTATTGTTTTACTGTGCATGGAAAATAACCAAATTATGGCATTGGGAATTTCGGAAGAAAACACATAAACAATTAGTAATAAGACAGATATTAGCAATAGTCAAATTATATAGTATGTCCAAAGTGTGGGGGGCTATAAAGAGAAGAGACATTTGGCAGTTTTCCTGGTTTCTGTCCACGGACAAAATCTTCCCTTGCTCCATCTGGAATATTTAGCAAAATGTATTTTTAAAGTTTGATAAAGATAGCATAGGAAGAAAAGAAAATAGGACAAAATCACAAAGCAAAAGTACCAAATGTCAAGCTGACAAGACTTTTATATGCTACAAAATCCAGAGGGGGAAAATGTCTTGCCTCCCTACATTTTCTTTCACTACTCCATATATTTCTCTGGAGCATGTATTGGCAAATTAGACGAACAACAGAACCCAACTCCAACTGTACAATGTAACTAAAACCACTCAGTAGATAAGTTTGGATAAGGAGTGATACATGTGGTATTAAAGAATCTGCCCTAATTGATTATTCCTCATCATCAGAATCATATTAATAGATTAGTAAAGTCAACTTACTTACTTCCCTCACTTTCAAACTAGAAATAAATTACTTCTAATTTATACTTACATATTATTTCTAATTTATAACTAATGTTATACACAGTTTGTTTATATCATTCTCTATTCTGCTCTGACAGCATAGAGGCAAACTTGTTTGATATCTAGAAATAACATGCAGTATAATATAATAAAAAAACATTTGAAGTAGAACCTAATAAGTAATTCTAAAGGTTAAAGAATGGATATTATTGAAAAATGTCCTACAAGCAACATAGCTCGTCACTTCTGATCTATAAAGTCAAATTAAACACTAACCTCATAGGTAAAATTCAATGACAACAAATTTTGTCATGTCTCTTGGGCACTTGTAATCTTTAAAAACTCATTTTACAGTTAGCTATTGCCCTTATATATCAAAAAGAGTGCCTATCCTTAGTAAATTATTTAGTTACATTATTTCTATCACTACTCTTTTCAGGGCTGTTAATCCCAACATTTACTGTAAGACATAACTTACGGAAATAAGCTAATATCCCAGCAAACACATTAACTGGAAAATATACGACACTATTTTTGTTCCACAAGAGGAATGTTTTAATAGTTTTTTTTCTAAAACAGCACAGATTATTAAATTAAATCCTAGAAATTTCTGTGGATTTATAACAATAATAATGGTAGTCTTTGATCTAGATTAAATCTTATTTTAAGTGATTATAATATAGACAATATAGTTTTATAGGACCTCAAAGTTATTTTTTCTCCTTGTTCATAAAGATAAAGTTTTCTTTTTCTTTTCTAAGTAAAACAATTTTTTCAAAAAAATCTTATTAAAAATGATTTGTTCATGATTTTGATGGAGAGACTTAATCTGTGCTCCAGCGTCATCCTGAAATGCCTCCACAATACCCATCATATCTAACATGATATCTGGCTCTCAACCACTTCTGTCATTGAAATGATTTCTGAAAAAAGAAAGTGACATGTTTTGAGAACACGATGCTTATTATTCAAATCAGAATAACTGTGGATCACTAAATGTATGTTGCCTGCATCCTCCACTCTTATGTAAGCTTTCAATTCTCATCTTCCTAATCTTTAGAAAAATGCCAAACTTTCTTTCCAAACACATTTTTCATATCCATTTTAACCTATTTTCCAGATCCCCCATCTTCTGGGTACACATATGCACAGATAACACTCCTTTTAGACTGCTCCCTCCGTGGTTCCTTATATACTGGGCAGATGATATTCATTTCTATTTTGGTGAAAAAATATGTTAAAAGCTATGAGATTCTCAGTGATATTTCCTATCACCATATTTACCAATAATATCACATTTGTGTTGGCAGTAGAAAGAAAAATGGCTTCCAAGGGAAGTCTAACTTCTAATCCCTAGAGACTGTGAATGCATCACCTTATATGGTAAAATGATTTCTACAGACGTGATGAAGCTATGAAATATGTAACTATCCCAAATTATCCAAGAGGGCTCTATCTAATCAGAAGAGTTCTTAAACATGGAGACTCTTTTTGAGCTGTATTTACAGGCTGATATGACTGCTGGAAAATAGTCAAAGATACAATGCTGTTGGTTTTGAAGATGAAGAAAGGTGCCCATGAGCTAAGGAACGTGGGTAGTTTCTAGAAGCTGGAAAGGGAAGAAAATGAATTCTTTTTTTTTTTTTCCATGAAGATGTTGAGCTGCTGTTTACTGCAGCTCAATTCACAATCACCAAGATGTGGAAGCAACACAAGTGCCCATCAACTCATGAGTAGATTAACAAACTGTGGGTTATGTTTACCATGGAGTACTATTCAGCCATAAAAAGGATGGAGACTCTGTATCTTTTGTGTTTACCTGGATGGAGTTGAAACACATTCTTCTTAGTAAAGAACCACAAAAATAGAAAAGCAAGTATCCAATGTACTCAATTCTACTTTGAAACCAATATATAAACAACTACATGTCCACCTGAAAAAAAACATAAGTATATTCTAGTGAGGGAGAGGAGAGAGGAAAGAAAAAGGAAAGGAGAAGAAGGAGTGTGATTGGAAAGTTCTCACCTAATCTTCACAATATTGGGGTACAGCACACCTCCCAGATGAAGGTTTCAACTGCAACTTGAACTTTATCTTGGAAGTAAAACAGTGTAGCCTAAACATTTGTACTCTCATATCAATCTGAAAAAAATATATTAAGAATAAAAGGAATTTGCATTTCTAGTAAGTTCTCAGGTGATGCTGGTGCTTTTGGGCCAAAGGCCACAGTTTGAGAACCAGGGATCTGTAACCTATGAGATAATAGGCATCTCCTGGAGGGAACAGTGACTGTGGGACTTTGGAATTCTTATGAGAATAATTTTTCTTCAGTGAAGATGCAGAAAGGATGAAAGGACTATAAGAAGAATTTAACAGGAACCTAAGGAGCTGGCTTTCCATGTAGACACAATAGGCATCCAGTAAGTAAAAGCAGTATCAGGTAAGATAAAAGTCACTAGGTATCAGTAAGATATGAAGTGGAGGGTAGGAGGCTGAGGTTAGCCTAGTGCTTCACTTCAGTTATCAGATATCAATATCACAGTTTTTACCATATTCATATACTATCTGTATTATGATTACTTCTGCTTTTAACAAATAGACTTATTTTTCTTACAGTTTGTCCTTATCCTAAACAAAAATTAAATATTGATATTGCACTCTGACACCATGTGAATAAAAAATAAATACTATAATAATAGCAACAGCCAATACTTCTAAGTACTTGCTATGTGCCAGGCATATACCTACATACATTTATAGACTTACACACACATATATGGTTGTGTGTGCAGAGTTATGTATATACATATACACATATATACACATATATATATTTCAATCTTCATTGCAGCCCTACAAAGTAGATGTTATTATCCCAATTCTACAATGAGGAAACTGAGGCCCAATGAAGATGAGCTTCCCTGCCCAAGGTCACATAGATAGCAAGTAGCACAGCCAGGATTCCAACCACATGGCTGGCTCCCAAGTTCATATTCTTAGTCCCTGAAATTATGAGTTTAGTGGGTTAACTGCAGGTTAGTAATTTACCAAAGAAACATAGACAGCAATGGGATGGGAACAAGATTTGAATCCAACTAGTTCGATCTCAAAATCTATGTGTTTGGCTCCTATATACATTCCCATGGATTATTGATGGTTATGGTGACTGAAGGGGGTACAGGACTATGATAAAAATGTAAAAGAGTCTGTGATGTGAAGAGGAGCTTGAAGCTCAACCTAAACAAATTCTGGAGACAGCTGTCCTTTGAATTGGGCCTGGCATGCCATCTTGCCTTCTCAGGTGATCTGTCAACTGTCAGTAAAAAGTAAATCAAAAGCTGACTTTGACTAGTTCATGTCATGAAAACATCTGTTTGGGGTTTTGTTTTTGACGTGGAAAATCATATGAAACATGCTTTTTCCAAGTGCTTACTCCATTCCATCCTATCTCCGCCACTGCCTTCTCTTCAGAGACACTAAAGGAGCAGTGTTGCCAGGACTGGAAACAAACACAGCCTCTATAAAAATGTCTGGATGCCCACAGGCCAGAGTAGATAGAGTTTGTCCTCAGTACAATTCCCTAGCAACCCCAGTAAAGACGTGCTCTGGGCAGGATGGGGGCGAGTAGCCTGAAGTTTCTCATGCCATATCTGACGGTGTTACAGCCCAAACAGGTTCACTGCACACTGCTCAAGAGGAAGCAGGTGTTACAGCAGGGAAAGAGTTTAATATTACAGCCTCCATGAGAGGAGATGGAAGAAAATTCACAAATCTGTCTTCACAAGAATTTGGGAGAAAGGGTTTTTAAAGATAGTTTGGTGGGCAAAGAACTGGCCACTGGGCCTGCTGATTGACTGGGGATGAACTCCTAGGATCGGGAAGCAGAAATCGTCTTTTTGTACTGAGTTAGTTCCTGGGCAGAGCTCATAAGACTAGTTGAGTCAGTTCCTTGTTATGGGCCACTAGTTTGGGTAGGCTAGCTGGTGCACCAGAATGTAGGACCAATAATTCCTTGCCAGAAAGTCTATGGTATTCATTCAAATCCAGAGCATCATGGATATCATGAAGAAAATTCCCTGTGGCTTTTGCCTGGAGCATCTTAATCCACAAGAGAGTTCTTGATTGATTATTGGCTGGGCTCTCTTATGAGGTCCTGTTGTGTGTCCCCCTGGTTAGCACTCCACTGGGCAGAGAGCTCTTCATAGGGCAGCAATCTGGGTTTCAAGGAGCTCAGGGGCTGCCACCATATGGAGATTCACAGGCTGTCACTTCAGGACCGAGCCTGGGTGCCCCTTAACTGTCTCAACTTTCCCACCTGTCTGCATGCTCATGTGCCATTCAGAGACGGCTTAGGGGCGGGATGTGGTCATTAGAGCTGCTCAACCGAAATAGATGTGACAAACATCCAGTGGTGTCCCAGGGACCGAGGAGCCACAGGAACCACCTTAACTAGATGCAGATGCAGAAAAAGTAGCAAGAAAATGGGTTCTTATTAGAGTCTGAAAATAAATGCAGTCCTTCAGGTAGAGTGATTTTAGTTTAGTTAAACCCTTGGCAGATTGTGAGGTAACTTTTTGCTATTTTAAGCAACTAACTCTGTGGTAATTTGTGCAAGTAGTTGTTATAAAACCAATGCAGTGAATATGTACATACTACGTATATCCATTTGCCTATACCTATATACCTAACTTATATGCAAAGATGTGACAGTTAATTATATAGAAAGTATACTAAGAAATTTGAAATAATAGACACTGCTTCTAATTAGTGGTGATCTGTGAAGGGCAGGATTACCGACATTGAGGGTAAGAAAAAAAGAAAACAGCTTTGTCAATAATGTTCCAGCTTTCTTCTAATTTCCAAAGTGTCCTTATAAAAAACTATGTGGATAATAAATGTAAACAATTTAAGTTAAAGAAAGCTTTAGAAGGCGGAGGGACTGAAATCAATGTAATAGAAAATATATTAATACAAGTGTTGCTCACCTCTTTCTTTATTCCTATGGCTTCTCTTCTAGGTATTAGACAGTGATTTTGACCCCTAGGGTGCCCGTGGAGCCAAATTTACCAAATGGACTCTTTGTGTCGTTGAGAGCCCCCCTCATATCATAACAGTATCTAATTGTAGGTTATTATGATTATGATGCCTGAGAGATAGTGCTATTGCAGGAAGTGTTAATTATTAATGTTATTGTTTATTACACATTACCTCATGTGGGAGAGTTTCACATCTATGCACTTTGATCTCCACTTTGATCTCCTATCTAAATTAAAACCCACACTCTTTTGTATCCTTGATTTTATGAAAATTTCTCAGTGTTAGCAAATCTGTGTCTCATCACTGTTCTTCCACTTATTTTAAGTCAAACATGGTTCACTAATTTTAGTATCTACCCATAATTATGCAAAGCTAAATTCTATTTTTTTGTTTGTTTGTTTTTCTGTCAATTTTGTTTTTCTTTCTAAAATACATTAATATCTTCCAGGAATTGAATTTACGTCTTGATTTAATTTTCATTCTTTTAGAAGTGGGGAGGAGACTCTCTGGAGTCTTGCCTCTTAGTCCTTGGATAGTTGATGTCTGCATATTCTGACTAAGCATGCCGTATTCATTCAGTAGGGAGCAAGGGAAATTTCTCCCCTCATCCCCTCTGTTAGAACTCCCAAAGCACTTCCATATTCCAACTCTAAAAGTAGAATAAGTCACCTACAACTTTTATTTTCTACCTTCCACTTGATTTGCAATCCCAAACTGTGTTTTATTTGAATATTAGAAGATCTTTCTTTTCTGTATCCCAGACCAGGAGAAAGATTTTTTGGCCCAAAGGAGTTCTCTGTGCTTATATGACTAAAAACTTAATTATTTTATTAGGTGTAGAAATTTAAATGACTCAAAGAATAGCAAACCCAGAATTTCTTCATATTTAATACAGTTATTTGAAATTAACCCAATGTCAGCAAACCTAAGAAGAGAGAGATTTCATTCATCTCACTTCTTTTTTTAGTAGTATTATGAACATACTAGACTTCATCTAATAAGAAATAATTTAAGAATAATATATGCATATGTATACATACCCAGATATGTGCTATACATACATATAGAAGAAAAGTATAAATGCTTCTTTTGAGAGCCCCTAGGCAAATCAGGTACCAATATTAGGGAGCTGGCAATCCTTCTCTAGCAGAAAAGGAAGAGAAGCTGCATGTGGGAGTTTACTGTGCCTTTACAGAGATACTGTTTTTTGCCTGGCAGAAGGCCTAATGCCTAGTCATCTGACCTACGGGCATCCTTCATTTACTTATTATTTTTTACAGTTATTATCCTCACTTTTTTCTTTTTTCTTTTTTTTATTATTAAATCATAGCTGGGTAAATTGATGCAATCATGGGGGTACAATGTGCTGGATTTATATATAATTTGAAATGTTTTCATCTAACTGGTTAACATAGTCTTCACAGTAATTTCTTAGTTATGGTGTAAGGGCATTTATATTCTACATTTCGTAAACTTCACATGTACCCTTCTAAGAAGCACCACAGGTGTGGTCCCACGAATTATACTCTCTCCACCCATCTTCCGCCCTCCCCTCCCCCGCCCTATCCCCTTTCTCTAAATTCTTGGGCTATAATTGGTTATATGAAAGCTATAACTTGGTTTCATAGTGGGGCTGAGTACATTGGATACTTTTTCTTCCATTATTGAGATACTTTGCTAAGAAAAATACATTCTAGCCCCATCCATGTAAACATGAAAGAGGTAAAATCTCCATCTTTTTTAAGGCTGCATAATATTCCATGGTGTAGATATACCACAATTTATTAATCCATTTGTGGGTCAATGGGCACTTGAGCTTCTTCCATGATTTCATCCTTTGCCCATGAAACTTGTTTGTGACGGCCAATACATGCAGGCCTGATACATGTCTGACCCTACAAATTTCTGCCTATCTGATCA
>CAUYRH010125651.1:0-11361 GCA_963574655.1 Perodicticus potto | reverse complement strand
ATCTCTCCCACTACCAGGAGCTTTGGTGTTTTCTGTATTCTTTTCTGTAAATCAATTCTGTCTTATCACGGACGGGTGGGGGGGGGGAAATAATGTAATGAAGAATAATAAAATACATGTATTTAAAAAAAAAAAAAAGAAATGTTAGAATACAATGGCAAATACTGCTGTCTTTCAAATTTTTTCTTCTTTCCATATAGAATTTTCTAAACTTAGAAAGAAAACTTTTTGTTGACAGTATTTGTAAATCATGTTTTGTTTTCCTCCTCTAGAATAATTTGCACCACAGAAATTCTTCATATATCAAAGTTGGTCTCATAATTTTGCTTGGAGGAGAGGGGCAGGGAAGAAGACTGCAGCTAAGTTCAGACCAGTTCAAACCAGAGCACAGATAAACATTGGAATGGTGTACTCCTGGCTTGGGGGTCAAGAACTTTCTGTTCCTTCAGGCTTTACCTCATTTCTAAAGTGTAGGTGATTTTGCTTTAAGCATCAGATTCTCACATGAAAAATATGCTAATATAGCTGAGTGATAGCTTAATATCTTGAATTCTGATAATACTAACATCTTGACTGTTACTGCACATTATGCCAAATATTAACTAACTGATTATTTCATAACAACACTGGGAAGGGGAAGGCAGAAGTGAGGCCTGACTGTGTAAATCTGCATTGTCCTATAGATAGTCAGGTCTATTATCTAACCTCCTTTGATGGTAGCTCTTTGAGGGGAGGGAAAGGAGATATTAAGAGACATCTATTGAACTGTAGGGATGGGAACTGAGATTATGTCATGAAAGGCCAATGGGACCCATCTTTCCCTCCCCGGGTCTCTCAGACCTGGAAGTTGCCAAGCAAAGCAGATACTTGAATGGTCAGTCTCCATTCCGATGCAGAACAGGGCCTGACACACCTCTGTATTCCCCTCCAGCTGCTTTGCAATCACATGAGCAAGACAGGATTCTACAAAACACACATCCAAGCTCAAGAATGAAAGCTTTTCCCTCTGGAAACCTCCAAAATTCTGCCTCGCCTTAGGCTTAAATTCTGGACTAATTACAGTGCACTGTTAGCCCTGTTGGGGGCTGAGAGGGTAGGTCATGGGTTGCATATAAATTAATTATGAAGAGCATGCAAAGAAACATTTCAAATGTCACATCCTCTACAAGGTCCCCACTTTGTTATCATTTGTTTAAACCAGCACACGCACACACTTTCCAATGTTCCTGAGGGATGTTTTCCTAAAACAGTTCATGTCATAAACAGCAAACAGTAACATCTAACAGGGATTACAGCAGGACAGAAATCTCTATACCTGTCTGTCTTTCCTGGAAGCCCCATGAGGCCTGTTCTTCCTGCTGCTTCCTAGCTTCATGCTCCCCCCGCAATGCCCTGTATATCTCTCCAAGGCCATGATCTCACTCAGTGTGGCTGCCATAATTCCAACAGACCCTACATCCTTATACCCTTATGTCCCTAAACCTTCAAACAATAACACCACCAGTGCCACCACCAGACTGGGACTGTAGCCACCTGGCACCATACCATGCAGATCTCAGCCAGTTATTCAACAAGGGGTCAAAGCATCTGAAGCACTGTCTGCCCACAATTATTTTATCCCTCACTCCCTACATTTCCCTTCCTTTGCTTCCACACAGCTACTGTGGACAACAACACCACCCACTCTTCCCGGCTGGTCAATTGAATTACACACTTATAATCAAGCTTCCACATGTATCACAGTGTTAAACTCAACTACATTTGGCCTGAGGATGCCGCCACACACACGTCTTTACTTAAAGAACTGTAGCTGAGCATGGTAGCTCACACCTGTATTCCTAGCATTCTAGGAGAATGAGGTGGGAGGATTGCTTGAGCTCAAAAGTTCCAGACCTACCTGAGCAAAATCTCTACAAAAAATAGAAAATTAGCTGGGTGTGGTGGCAAACACCAGCTACTCTGGAGGCTGAGGCAGGAGGATCCTGTGAGCCCTCCTCACGGAGGAGTTTGAGAGTGCTGTGAGCTATGATGACACCACCACACTCTAGCTGAGGCACAGCAAGACTGTGCCTCAAAAAATGAAAAAATAAATAAAATAACCACCATCTATTCAATTGCACAATAACAAATCACACTGTAGAATGATTTAAGCAATCAAAGCTAATCATAGATAAGTATGGTTAAATGAATAATAAGTCCACTGAATAAAGTTCATTAACAAAATCACCTGCAACCTAGCTGACTGTGTGAACTAGCTGGAAGCCTAACTCGGAGCACACCCTTGTAATACTGCTGAGTCTCGGCCGATGGAGCCGCTCAGCTCCAGGCAGGTGCCTGTTGCCAGCTGACACAAAGAAGGCAGAAATGCCAAGCTGTGGCCAATGAAGTGGACTCTGTAGCTCATTTCCATTTTCTGTCCATGACCACTGCCTGGCTACATCACATCCTGGAGTTCTTAGAACCTGCTCCAGTTCTGAATGCTGCCAGATTCGTGAATCATTTTTTGCTCAATTAAGCTCTGCTCTATGTAATCTGTCTAAGGTTTTCTCTTTTTACGGGTAGTTTACCTAGGATGGGGTTTGTTAACACAGTTCCACTGTTGACTCTACCTTCAGTTGAGGATTTTCAGGACAGGCTACACATTAGAAACACCTGGAGAGCTTCAGCAACCTACTGACGTTTGGACCTGATGCCCAGAGATGCTGATTTAATTGGTCTGGGGTAGGGCCAGAGCATTGCTATGCTTTGCAAGTGATTCTAATGTGCACCCAGGGCTGAGAACCTTTATGTCCCTACTCTAAGCGAGGCATGTTTACCACTGAGGACACATCAAACGCATACAAGTTAACAGAACACTGATTCAACTTAATGGAATGCATGTGTAACACTGGAACATTTATATGTGACTAAAGAACTGCCTTCCTGGGGCTCACAGTCTGATATTTCTTCCTTCAACACTAGTTCTGGGGTCTCTGAGATCACCATTTCCAGAACTCTGAGGGCTAAGTAGCTACCACTAAGAATCTATTCACATAGTTTTGGACCACATGAGGTAAGACGTGGTCCACAAGACCCACAACGTAACGAGCTGTCTTCCTTCCATTCGTGATGATGAAGTGCTCCTTCCTGGACAATGCACATCTTTCTCTTACATTTAAGAATTGTTATCTATGTAGGTCACTATGAAGGTTTTGAGATTGCCTATGTTATGGTCCATTATTTCACTTCCTAGAAACACAGTGGACAGCATATTTTCGGATTCACCCATGCACGTTTCAACTTGCTCAGTTTCTTAGTGTTCCTAGGAGGGCTTCATTTTTTTCCTGTGAGGATTTTACATTGCTTGATTTTTGTATATCTCAAGAATTTCATAATGACCCACATGCCACCCAACAGGGAGTATCATTTACTTCTGACTGTACCCCTGTCAGAAGGTACAGGGGTACAGTCAGAAGTAAACTTGCTGCACCTCTGTGGGGTTGCCTGGTTTTGACTATTCTTCCCTAATCAACCTATTCTGATCACGTTGGTCCCCTTAATAAAACCTTGGCTAGGTATGTGTTGGGGGGCTACATCATGAATCCAGGCCCCCAAGCAGACTCCTCAATTATATCTATCTTCACTCTCAGGGGGCCAGGATGTGGAAAAGCCTGGGCCCTGAAGTCCTAGGTTATACACCTCTGTCTTAATTCCAGCTCCAACACTTCCGGGCTGTGTAAATTGGAGGTAGTCGTGATAACCTAATTCATAGAGTTCTTTTGAGGATTAAATGAGGTCATGCTTATAAAGCTACTTAGCACAGAGTTATGGTAAGTAATTAATGTTTTCTAATAATGCACACAAAAGTTTTCACTTTGCATAACTTTAAAAATCATTTAGGGGAATAAAAAGCAGAGAGGGCCATGGGAAGATTTCCTAAATCATGATATTCAGTGTTAATTTGGAGGTGGTGTGGGGAAAGTCTATGAGGAAGAAAAAAATTGAGGGAGCACAGAATGATTTTCTCATCTGTGTTCAACACACCTTTCTCCTGAATAGTGAGGAGCGCTCTTTCTTCTGGATTCAACAGAAACCAACTCTTTCCATTTCTCTCCTGATGAAAGATCAGGGGCCAGGGAGGAAAGGAAGATTCTGAATCAGACAATTGCCTAAAAATTTAAGCCAAGAGAACAGCCTTTGCAGCCTCCCACCATGATTTCTTGGGTGCTGGTGAAGACCATGCTCTCCAGGACCTCTGGCTGTTGAGATTTCCGTTGCTGACTTCCCAATGACCAAGGCCATAAAAAAAAAAAAAGCACAAGTTGACTTTGTCCATCAGACAGTAGATTGAAGTCACTTTACTGCTCCATTGGGGCAGAATTTCCTGAGCATTTATGTGTCCAGGCAGTGAAGTCAGGCTGCCATGGTTCCAAATCAACTACTCAAACCTCCTGATGTCCTTAACTTGACTCTTAGCTGAACAACACTTGGGGAAGAGTAATTCTCACTCACCTTTGGTAAATAAAAAGAAGAAAAATCAATAAAATAATTTCCAATCTGTTCCTTACAACTCGATGCCCCACTGATCAGAATGAGTCAGGAACAAACGCATTAGCTCTAAGAGAAAACAGCTCTTAGAAATAAAATTGGATCTAGTTGACTGAACAATCATTATGCTTGAAATTCTCTGTGCCATATTTGCCAGTCAATAGAGCACATGGGGATGTAGACCGCAGGGACAGCGCCTTTCATCTGGCACCAGCTTCCGGACCGCATCTATAATTGCTGTCGAGATCATCAAACCATCCAGTGACTTCAGGGAAAAGCTTAATTCTCACCAAAATGAAGCAGCAACTAATTTGTAACAAAACAATAGAGTTTCCCTTGGGACCCAACTCTCCATTTTAGCTGCTCAAATTGGAAATATAGTAGAACCTCTGTAAGTTGACCACTCCAGGGACTGTAACAAACCAGTCAACATACAGAGATGGTTAACATAAGGAATGAGGCCTTCTGCGTTAATATGTACTTGGGCTACAGGTCAATTTAAGGAAGTGGTCAACTATAGAGGTTCAACTGTACTGTCTTTTACTAAAGATTTGAATCAAAGTTTTGGTCCTATAATTTCCTATCTTGTCTCACTCTGTTCAACCAAGTCTTTGAGGCGCAGCCCTCACACAGTCCCTCAGCCAGCACTGACCATATAAGAGCATGTCAGAAGTCCCATCACACTAAGCAGATAGGGTCTAGATCAGAGTTTGGAGTGACGCCTGGACTCTTTGTGTCCTATTCAAAATTACACTATTACTCACTTGACCTAAGACCACCGTTTCTGGAGACACTGTTATGGTGTCCAACCTACAGAACAGAGAACCTTTGGGATTTTGATAGGCTGTCCTCCTCGGGAATCTGTGCTCTGCCTAGGCAGCTCCAGGAGGGCAGTGCTGGATTCTTCCTTGCTGCACTTGCCACCTTCACCATCACTCCTGCCTGAATTAAAGAAATGTTTGGGTTTGGGTTTTGTATTCACTCTATGCCAAAAAACAACCTCAGATTAAGTATTTGAACTATCAGCTGTATGGCCTTGGGCAAGTCAGCAAATCCTACACAAACCCAGTTAAACTTCAAGGGAGGCAGGCAGTATCTGCGTAACATTAGCTTCTCGCTCCTTGGTATATCAGCTTACCAACTGTCAGCATCACATTGACATGTCAAGTTTACCTGCTGTAGTGTACATGGCTGGTGCCCTGCTGAGATCCTCATTTTTAGGACAAGTGCTCAGCCCCCACGGGCATGAGTGTGGCTGGCAATAGCTATAAGCTGCTCCATCTCAGAAGAACTGCCCTCAGCCCACTCTCCACTAGCTGGGCAGTTCATAGGCAATGGATGGTTGACATGAGGTACAAAGGGTTGTTCCACTTGCTTCAAGGTGGGGCCACCTGTGTGGTGCCATTTCTACTTCAGAGCACCCCATAGGATAAGGCAAAAGCTTGGTCCAGCTGAGACCACATCCTTGCATTTTTCCCCTTGCCTCCCCCATTTTCTTTCCCAGGAGAGTACAATAAATCACCTGCATTCTCCTCCCCAAACCCGGGTTCTGGCTCTGCTTATAAGGAACCACACGGGGCAGCCAGGATGTCATGTGGAAAATGGACTGAAGTGGTAAAGAGGGTGGGCAGGAAAACAAGTGGGGAGGCTGCTGTACCATCCAGTAGGATGGTTCTTCCCCATCCTACTCTAAAATTCTATGGCTGTCTGAGCAGGGTGATGCCAGTGGTGGCAACACACTCATTAAATCTGCTCCATATGTTGGAATGGACATAGGTCAAATTGGCACCAGGAGTTGTTGATTCCACTGAGGTTTGATGTCAGAGAAATAACAAACATAACAAAAACAGAAGTGTTTGATTTACCTGGCAACCAGGCTGTAAAAATAGATCATCTCTCAGTTCTTCGATTGAACTTAAAATTCCCCTGGGGATCCAAAATAGGTCCCTTGACTTAGAATGCTATTGATGATGCAGAGATATCCAGGGACAATCTGCAGCTCTGAGCCACCCTCCCTCTGTCCCCAGAAGTTTCCACCAGACTCAATGTGTGTTACAGAATGTGAATTAAACATAACTGGAAGGTAATCCTACTTCAGATCAGAGACATCAAGAAGCAGCCAAAAAAACATTGGCTTTGGGTCTATCTATAATTTTAGTCAACATGCAAGTTCATGCCTTGTCTTTGACAAAGGTAAATGCACATCAGTGTTTCTAAGTGGAGTCTATAGAAATATCTTCAAGAATTTGAAATGCTCTGTAAGAATTTTTTTTCTTTTTTAAAGGTTCTTTTTTTTTAATTTTTTTATTTTTATTGAATCATATCTGTGTACAATAATTCAGTCATGGGGTACAGTGTACGGGCTTCAGATACAATCAGTGATATTTTCATCAACCTGATTGCCTTTGAAACAATTAATATGTGTATTCTGTTATCTCACATATGGCCACCGATGACTGAATACTGCTATAAGATTTCAATGTTAGCGCTGTCATTTGGCGTCGACCATGTTGACACTCAGTGATTACTTGGAACTATAAGTGCTTACTTTTGATGAAGATTCGTTCAAGGTGGAAGTTTGTAGTCTGTGCATTTCAACAGTCTATGAATTTCCAAATTTGAGAAACTGAACAACAGGTTTATTTTTGAGGCTGATCAACACCTACAAATTCCAACCACCAACACGATGGGAGGTGGCCAAAGCTAGCAGCTGGTGTTCTGGCTGCCCTGCTACCCATCTAGGAGGGCAGAGGAGGACATCTAGGCAGAAAGGGTAAAGGCAAGCTTGTGAAAAAGTCAGATGACACCAACTATTCCCATCCCAGAGCTGTCACAGCTTATGATGTTGCTCTTACTGTTGTTTATTTTTAATTAAAAATCATACAGATTATTAAAGCAGTGACTGTGAAATTGTTCCAACTTGAAGATGGGGCTTATTTCATTTCTGGATCTTCAGAACTTAGCTTCGGGGCTCTTGGGAGATGTTCACTAAACATCTGACAAATGAATAACTATGATTCAAGCCAGAGGCAGTCCCTCAAGGAGTTTATAGACTGATAGAAAAATGCTCAGATTATAGGCGACTATTTGATTGATCACAAAACAAGTCTGTGCATTTATAGGGGCTACAACTAAAAAAAACAGAAAGAAATTGATTACCTTCAAAGCCAGAATAGTGATTACTTATGAAAGAGGGAAGGGGATTGAGACCAGGGGACATGAAGATCTTCTGGGATCAATGATAATGTTTCTATTGCTTAATCTGGGTGACAGTTACTTGAGTGTTTATTTTCAAACTGGTAGATACCCTATGCATTTATGTTTCAGTAAAAACAATAACAAAGATCAGTGAAGCACTTTGCTCTCCAAAGAAATATAAACCAACATTACCACTGGTACATTAGAAAAAGAGTACTAGCCTGAGCCCAAATGGCTAGTTTGAATCCCAGATTCATAACTGATTAGCTGAGTAACCTTGGTAAATTCTGTAACTTCTCTGAGCCTCAGTTTTTCTATTTGTAAAACAGGGATATCACAAACTTCACAAGGTATTGTGATTCTGAAATCAAGTAATACACGTACGTGAAAGTGCCTCACTGCTCTATAGAGTGGAAGGCATTATAAAAAAGTAAACTTGATTAATATTACTTGGGATTGTTATTGTAACCAAGACAATGTGTCCGAGAGTACACGTACCTGGGACCCACGTGCTGCTGAAATCAGCTCATCAGTTCTGTGTCTCGCAGAGCACATACATCTTCCACATTCTCGCTGCTCCCAGGTCCACCTGTCCTGGGCCTTCACTCTCAAAACTGACTCTGAGCTCCTGCCACACTGCACCCTTGTACTTCCTGCTGATGTGCACCGGACATTCTCTGAGCCTGTTTCTTCTGTCTTTACTCCCCCAGCTCACCCCTCCAGCTTATTACTCATTCATTCATGTAGCAAATATTTATTGAGTCTCTATCACGTGCCAGGCACTGTTCTAGGCCCTGAGGATAAGTCCCTGCCTCCTGGTGCTTATGTTCTGGTGATGCTAACTCATACTCTCCCCATGTTGCCCAACTCCAAAGCACCACATGCTCTAGGATACTTTCCCAAATGTTCCCTCCTTTCTCTCCCACAACCACCTGCCACCAATGTCTCTCCTTGTCCTCAGAGGGTCCTGTGCACTCAGATCCTGGTCTGTCTGCCATTCATGTAGACGGTCAGCTTTCCAGTAAGACCACTCTGTTTTCCACCCACACATGCAGAGAAGCACCCAGTGCAGTCATAAAAGCTACTGTGCACTGAGTGCTTCAAGGGGGCTGGCTCAGTTCTAAGCATCTTAACATATCAACACATTCAATTCTCACAAAAACCATGTGAGGTGGCCATTACTATTGGTCCAGTTTGAAGATAAGTAGTTACAGCGACATACACAGGCCCCAGAGCTTTTGAGGAGCCTAACGTGAGAACAGTCACCCCACTCCCAGTCGCTACCCTCCACCCCTCACAGTCCAGAAACACTGGAGGTTTAGGGGTGGAAGAAAGGCAAGAAGTGGGAAGGGAGGAGACCCATCTACTTGGTGAATAACAGGATAAGGAGACCTTAGAGTTGGGGTGAGCTTGAAAGAAGAAGGAAGAGTTTCCATCTAGATTCCAACATCTATTTCTGTTTCCTTTATTCCTCCCCTTCTTAAACTTCAGCTACCTAGGGATTAGCCAATCAATTAGAATGCACTTTAATTAATGGCATTGTTCCTGCTCGTCTGTGTTCATTCAAGCCCCAAAAGACAACTTCATAAATGAAGTGGGAGACTGGGGACCTCAGTCTCCTTCCTGTCAGTCAGCCCTGGATCTTGGGGCATGGAACATTCTGGGAAGCAATGTGAAAACAGGCTTTCAAGGCTGCTTGAGCCCAGAGATCACCTGGTCCAGCAGTAGCAGACTCAAATGCCCTTGAGGGACAGCACTGAAGAGAGAGAGCAGCATTGAGGTGCGGAGCAGCATACAAAAGATTCAAAAAGAACAGACACAGACAGGCACTTTGCTTTTTATAACATGGTGCGGAACTTATGGTTACGCGTGGCAGATAAAACCCCTATCTACTTCCTCCTCCAACCCCAGTAAAATGGCAGTAAAAAATATTTTTAGTGCAAATCTACAGGACAAAGAGGAGAAAGAAGATGACAAGCAGACTTGGGATATCTGCCAGGCTTCTGAAGATGGAAGTGACAGCTGACATAGAGTGGAGGAAGCTAAAAACTAAGCATGAAAAAATAGAAATCATCAAGAGGCAAACCATTTTGTGCCTCAGAACCAAGGAAAAGCTCTGAACTTGGAGGAACCAAGTTACCTCAGTGGCCAGGAAAGGATAGGGCTAAAATATGGGAAGACTAAAAGCCCAAACATCAAGTGACCAAGTGACTACACCTCCCTACCTGGGGAGGAGACTAGAGGTTTTGTCACGGGCATAACAGAAGATGACTTACCAGGAAAAGGGGACCTTATGGAGAGGTTTTACATGTCTTTCTTTAAAGTTATTCTTAATATTTGATGTTTTGACATTATTATAAATGGTATGTTTTTAAAATACCACTTATTTGCTGCTATCGATCACTAACCTTGTATCCTATTACCTTATCCAATTTACCTAATAATTTGAAACCTCTATCTATAAAAGTACAAGCTGTATTTTTTTCTTTCATTTTGCTTTTTTTCTCTCAGTTAGCCTTTTTTCTCATTCCCTTGCTAGAATTTCCAGTACAATGGAATTGATGTTAGCAGAATCACTATCTCCTTTTTGATCTTACCGGGAAAACTTTAAAAATTTCTCCATTAATTATATTTACTATAACTATTTATTTTTTTTACAAATTTCCCTTATCAGAATAAGAGTTTTCTTTTAATCCCAGTGAGCTGAGGCTTATTTCTTTTTTTTTTTTTTTTTATTGTTGGGGATTCATTGAGGGTACAAGAAACCAGGTTACACTGATTGCATTTGATAGGTATAGTCCCTCTTACAATCACCTTTTGCCCCCAAAAGGTGTGGCACACACCAAAACCCCACCCCGCTCGCACCTTCCCTCTCAGCTTTTCCTTTCCCCACCCCTCCCTCTTTCTCTCTCTGCGCTCCCCTTCCCTCACCCTTACCGTGTTATTAATTGTCCTCATATCAAAATTGAGTACAGGGGATTAGTGCTTCTCCATTCTTGTGATGCTTTACTAAGAATAATGTGTTCCACTTCCATCCAGGTAAATACAAAGGCTGTAAAGTCTCCATGTGTTATAATGGTTGAATAGTATTCCATAGTACATATACCACAGCTTGTTAATCCATTCCTGGGTTGGTGGGCATTTAGGCTGTTTCCACATTTTGGCGATTGTAAATTGAGCTGCAATAAACAGTCCAGTGCAAGTGTCCTTACGACAAAAGGACTTTTTTCTTTCTGTGTAGATGCTCAGTAATGGGATTGCAGGATTAAATGGGAGGTCTAGCTTGAGTTCTTTGAGAGTTCGTCATACTTCCTTCCAAAAAGGTTGTATTAGATTGCAGTCCCACCAGCCATGTAAAAGTGTTCCCTTCTCTCCACATCCACGCCAGCATCTGCAGTTTTGAGATTTTGTGATGTGGGCCATTCTCACTGGGGTTAGATGGTATCTCAGGGTGGTTTTGATTTGCATTTCTCTAATAATTAGGCATGACAAGCATTTTTTCATATGTTTGTTAGCCATTCGTCTGTCTTCTTTAGAGAAGATTCTATTGATGTCTCTTGCCCATTGATATAGGATTGTTGGCTTTTTTCATGTGGATTAATTTGAGTTCTCTATAGATCCTAGTTATCAAGCTTT
>CAUYRH010125648.1:0-13745 GCA_963574655.1 Perodicticus potto | reverse complement strand
GTCGTTGTTTGGCGGGCCCGGGCTGGATTCGAACCCGCCGGCTCAGGTGTACGTGGCTGGCACCTTAACCCGCTGAGCCACAGGCGCCGAGCCAGTTAAATTCTTGAGACTTAATCCCAAAAGAGGGAAGGTATTAAATATTATTACTAAATACCTTTTTTTTTAAAATACTGACATCTTGGGATGAGTATTGCCTTTTGAAGCTTAAAATAGGAAACGTTAAATAAAATACTATACCACCACCATTATGTGATCAGTAGATGCAAGAAATTTATTCCAAAATATGGGGGCAGCGCCTGTGGCTCAGTGGATAGGGTGCCGGCTCCATATACCAAGGGTGGCAGGTTCAAACCGGCCCTGGCCAAACTGCAACAAAAAAATAGCCAGGTGTTGTGGTGGGCAGCTGTGGTCCCAGCTACTCGGGAGGCTGACGCAAGAGAATTGCCTAAGCCCAAGAGCTGGAGGTTGCTGTGAGCTGTGATATTAATCTATGTAAGTAAATCACTGGACCTGTGTGGTTAATAATACATATTAACATGAATTAATTCATTTGTTCTTCATCACCATCCTATAAAAGAAATGTTACTACTAATAGTAATAATGATAATCCTTTCTGGAACAAGACAAAGTTATATGACTTTTGCACTAAAGTCAGTCTCTCTGGGAAGCAGCTTCTCCTTTAGATAGGGTAATGATTTATTTAGGCCATTTTATAGGTTTGTGAGAATCAGGTGAGTTAATAGATGGTAAAGTGGTTGGTAAATAAAGCATTATGTAAATTTAATGGAACTTTTTTTTTTTTTTGAGACAGAGCCTCAAGCTGTCAGCCTGGATAGAGTGCTGTGACATCACAGCTCACGGCAACCTCCAACTCCTGGGCTCAAGCGAGTCTCCTGCCTCCACCTCCCAAGTAGCTGGGACTACAGTCGCCTGCCACAACGCCCAGCCATTTTTTGTTTCAGCCGTCATTGTTGTTTGGCGGGCCTGGGCTGGATTCGAACCTGCTAGCTCAGGTGTACGTGGCTGGCACCTTAGCCCGTTGAGCCACAGGCGCCAAGCCAATTTAATGGAACATTATATATAAAATCCATTTAATAAATAAGAGAAGTAAGGCCCTATAGACCCATGATAGACTCCTAAGAGAAATTACCTTAATCTTTTTATTTTTATTTATTTTTTTGAGATAATCTCACTACATCGCCCTTGGTAGAGTGCCGTGGCGTCACAGGAACCTCAAACTCTTGGGCTTAATTAAGTGATTCTCTCACGTGCCTCAGCTGCCCAAGTAGTGGGGGACTGTAAGAGCCTACCACAAAACTTGGCTATTTTTGGGTTGCAATTGTCATTGTTGTTTAGTAGGCCCGGGCCAGGTTGGAACTCGCCTGCCTCGGTGTATGTGGCTGGTGCCCTATCCACTGAGCTACAGGCAGCAAGCCAGTCTTTTTTTTTTTTTTTTTTTTTTTTTAGAGACAGAGTCTCACTCTATCGCCCTCCATAGAGTGCTGTGGAGTCACAGCTCACAGCAACCTCCAGCTCTTAGGTTTAAGCAATTCTCTTGCCTCAGCCTCCCAAGTAGCTGGGACTACAGGCGCCCGCCACAGCACCCAGCTAATTTTTTTGATGCAGTTCGGCCGGGCTGGGTTTGAACCCGCAGCCCTCGGTGCCCCACTCGCTGAGCCACAGGCACCGCCCAGCAAGCCAGTTTTTTTAATTTTTTGATCCTTCCGTTAAAGATATACAGAGTTCAGGCTCGGCGCCTGTGGGTCAACGGGCTAAGGCACCAGCCATGTACACCTGAGCTGGGAGGTTCGAATCCAGCCCAGGCCCGCCAAACAACAATGACGGCACGGCTGCAACCAAAAAATGGCCGGGTGTTGTGGCAGGCACCTGTAGTCCCAGCTACTTGGGAGGCAGAGGCAGGAGACTCACTTGAACCCAGGAATTGGAAGTTGCTGTGAGCTGTGATGTCACAGCACTCTATCCAGGCTGACAGCTTGAGGCTCTGTCTCCAAAAAAAAAGAAAGATATACAGAGTTCATATATATGTACAGTGGAAAACTTGATGGTAATACATTTTTTAACATGAAAATTTTTTTTACAGCTGAGAAATTTCTTGAATCTGTAGAAGGAAATCAGAATTATCCACTGTTGCTTTTAACATTATTAGAGAAGTCTCAGGATAATGTCATCAAAGTGTGCGCCTCAGTAACGTTCAAAAACTATATTAAGAGGAACTGGAGAATTGTAAGTAGTTTGTGAATACATAATTTAATATCCTGTATGTTTATAAGATTTATATGAAGACTACTCTTAAAAGTTTCAGATGCAGAGTAAAGACAAAATTAAAGACTCTTTGCCAAAGCTGCTGTTACTTCATTTTAATTTATGTAGATTTCTTCAACTTCATAACTTAGTTAGCTAGGATGTGTGTGACTTGTGTGGGGATTTTTGTTTGTTTTTTGAGACAAGAGTGTTGTTCTGTCATTCTGACTAGAGTACAGTGGCATCATCATAGCATCATAGTTCAAATTCCCAGACTTAAGGGATCTTCCTACCTCGGCTCCCAAGTAGCTGGGACTACAGATGTATACCACCATGCCTGGCTAATTTGGGGAGAATAATGGGGCTGCAGAGACGGGGTCTTGCTCTTGCTCAGGCTGGTCACAAATGTCTGACCTCAGCCTCCCAGAGTGCTAGGATTACAGGCATGAGCCATTGCACTCAGCTCTGAAATTTTTGTTAGAAAATGTTTCCCTTTCTTACGGGATATAGAAATACATTCTAATTTAAGATAAGTGCTGTTGAGCTATAGGTTTAATAACTAAAAAATTTAGACAAGCTTTTTTTGGCTGGGCATGGTGGTGGCTTACACCTGTAATCCCAGCACTTGGAATACCGAGGTGGATGGATTACCTGAGCTCACACGTTTGAAACCAGCCAGAGCGAGACCTCGTCTCTAAAAATAGCTGGGTGTTGTGGTGGGCGCCTGCTGTCCCAGTTACTTGGAAGGCTGAGACAAGAGAAATTGATTGAGCTGAAGAGTTTGAGGTTGCTGTGAGCTATGACACTGTGGCACTCTATCTCAAAAAGAAAAAAGAATCAGGAAATAAAAAGTAGTTCTGTTTTATCTAAAACCATATGGATATGAATATGGATTTTTAGTTACTTTCTCATTGGTATTTTGCTTTCAGGTTGAAGATGAACCAAATAAGATTTGTGAAGCTGACCGAGTAGCCATTAAAGCCAACATAGTGCACCTGATGCTCAGCAGCCCGGAGCAAATTCAGAAGCAGGTAATATAGCTCTGCTTCTTGGGTACTTTCCTCTGTAAGACTCTCACCTAATTAATCCTTTCCTCCTCCAGTTAAGTGATGCTATTAGCATTATTGGCAGAGAAGATTTTCCTCAGAAATGGCCTGACTTACTGACAGAAATGGTGAATCGCTTTCAGAGTGGAGATTTCCATGTTATTAATGGAGTCCTCCGTACAGCACATTCATTATTTAAAAGGTATTGATGTACAGAATCCTAGTTTTGAATTACTTTTTAAATTTCATTTGATTGTGTAGTTCTTTATGATTGTTGTAACTCCTTTGAATATGAGCATCCTAGAATAAGAGCCTATACCTCAATTCATTATCATATTTATTTCTTCTCAAGTAGAATATTTAATGTTACCCTATAACCTGTGAAATACCTGGTCTTCATAAACTGCTTGATTCCTTTAAAAAGAAAACCAAAGAATTCTCTTTAAATTTCAGGAAGCCATCTAGTGGTAAATGTATAATCACATTTGTCTGTCACAATTGATCCTTTAAGATATAAAGTGAGTAAACAAAAACTTCTGAATTTATATCTACATTACCTTAATTTTCTAGATACCGTCATGAATTTAAGTCAAATGAGTTATGGACTGAAATTAAACTTGTTCTGGATGCCTTTGCTTTGCCTTTGACTAATCTATTTAAGGTATGGAATAATATCTTGGTGATTTTTTTAATTACTTAGTCTTTTTAATTGCTTAAATGTTTGTATACATTTTCAGTGAACACTTTGAAAGTATATTGCTAGGTAATGTTTAGAGCAGCATTTCTTTTGAAAAGTTTCAAACCTACACAGTGAAGATGTTCTGATAAAGTACTATTATTACACAAGTTTAACAATTACCAACATTTTATTGTGGGTGGTTTTTTTTATTTGCTCACCTACTTAGGAATATTTTACTCAAGTGAAAGAGATCCACCTTTTTTTTTTTTTTTAAGATCCACCTTTTTTTCCCTGACATGCCCATGTTTCAGAGAGATCCAGTGTGCATTTTAATTTGACTATAGAGTTTACTTTTGGTTTGTACATTATTTCACAATGTATAGGCTTCTTTTCTAAACACATTTTTGGTTTTTGTGAGAATCCCGTATGATTAAGAAATGTATTGTTAACCTTTTTTTTCTAGATGAGGACAGAAGGTTCATTTTAAGACAACTAATAAAAAAAGAGAGCCACGCCTCAAACCTAGTTTAGCTGACTATAGAAAAGCTATTTCTGGGCGGCGCCTGTGGCTCAGTCGGTAGGGCACCGGCCCCATATACCGAGGGTGGCAAGTTCAAACCCAGCTCTGGCCAAACTGCAACAACAACAGAATAGCCGGGCATTGTGGCAGATGCCTGCAGTCCCAGCTACTCAGGAGGCTGATGCAAGAGAATCACCTAAGCCTGGGAGTTGGAGGTTGCTGTGAGCTGTGTGACGCCACGGCACTCCACCAAGGGGGATAAAGTGAGACTCTGTCTATACAAAAAAAAAAAAAAGAAGAGAGAAAGAAAAGCTATTTCTTATTTTCAAAAGAGAAATTTTTGTGATATTAGCAATAAAATGAAGAACATACATACATAGGGTTTTTCGTGGTTAGGATATCTTACTAGTGGTACATTTTTATTTTAAAAATTAAAATTGGAGGCTCGGTGCCCATAGCTCAGTGAGTAGGGCATCAACCACATACACCAAGGCTGGTGGGTTCAAGCCTGGCCAGGGCCTGCTAAACAGCAGTGGCAACTGCAACCCAAAAATAGATGGTCGTTGTGGTGGGCACCTATAGTCCCAACTACTCAAGGCTGAGGCAAGAGAATCATGTAAGCCCAAGAGTTTGAGGTTGCTGTGAGCTGTGACACCACGGCACTCTACCAAGGGCGACATAGTGAGACTCTGTCTCAAATAAATAAATACATAAATATGAAATTGGACAAAATGAGATCATTTCCACCTGTTTGAATTGGCAAGGTTTTTTTTTCTTTATAATGATGTTAACAGTCTCAGCAGAGCATGTTTAATTGAAGGCTCTAAGTGTCCTGTTCATTGGATTCTATATGGTACTGGCTTTTAAACTGAAATTTGGCATTTCATTAAGAAAACCTTAACATTCATATTGCCTAAGTCTAAGATAAAGGAAGTAACATTTGTTCAGTGTCTTTTTTATGTAGTAGTTATGTACACAGGACTAGGGTCTTTTATATATGTGTGTGTGTGTGTATGTATACATATATATTCTCATGTAATTATACTTTATATTCAAGGTAGACATTATTTTCATAAAATACAGAAATTGGGGCTCAGTACAATATCTATCTCAATGTTCCTTATGAATAATAGAGCTTAGGTTGTATACAAGTCTTTTTGGCTTCTAAAACCTGTGCTCGCAGCAAACTGTGCTGCCATGGTAAAATACATCTAGAATTTCCAGTTCTTAAATCAGAGGTGTGCACAAAGTTTTATAAATTTTTTTATTGCAGTTATAATAATGAACAATTGGAAACAACCTAAATGCCAAGTGACAGTGGAATTATTTAATTGGCGTGTGTAGGCCAGGTGGCTCACACCTGTAATCCTGACACTCTGGGAGGCTGAGGTGGGTGGACTACTAGAGCTCAGGAGTTTGAGACCAGCCTCAGCAAGAGCCAGACCCTGTCTATAGTAAAATAGAGAAATTAGCCAGGATAGGTGCCTATAGTCCCAGCTTCTTGGGAAGTTGAGGCAAGAGGATCTCTTGAGCCTAAGAGTGTAAGGTTGCTGTGAGTTATGATGATGCCATAGCACTCTACCCAGGGTGACAGATTGAGACTGCCTGAAAAATAAATAAATAAATAATAAATAAAACTGGGGCATGTAAAGACAGTTTGGAGTAATATATTTTTACGTATGCAGTGATGACTGGAAAGATACAATAAGTAATTCGGAATATTAACATTAGACTTTAGTAGTGCTATTTTGGACCTTTTAAAAATATATACTTTAACTTATTTTTCAGAATCTCTTCAGTGACTATATACTACTATTTAAAAGCCAAATTTTGGAGAAGAAATGTAAATAGTCTCAGCGTAGTACAAGGCTATTTTACTAAAATCAACATACTAGATTTACAATACACTAAAACCATGTTGCTAAATTCCTTTCCAAGGCCACCATTGAGCTCTGCAGTACCCATGCAAATGATGCCTCTGCCCTGAGGATTCTTTTTTCTTCACTGATTCTGATCTCAAAATTGTTCTACAGCTTAAACTTTCAGGTAAGTTTCATTTGATTTCTTGCTTCTGATTCTTACTCTTTAAACAGTTTTCTACTTAATAAAGACTTTTCTGCCAGCATTATTTTTTCTGAAAGTTTTTTCTGAGATCTTTCCCTACCTCGGTTTTATTTTTTAAATGTTAAGGTTTCCTGGCTCGGCGCTCCTAGCACAGTGGTTATGGCACCAGCCACATACACTGAGGGTGCTGGATTCAAACCCGGCCCCGGCCAATTAAACAACAATGACAACTGTGCCAAAAAATAGCTGGGCGTTGTGGCAGGTGCCTGTAGTCCCAGCTACTTGGGAGGCTGAGGCAAGAGGATTGCTTAAGCTCAAGAGTTGGAAGTTGTTGTGACACCACGGCACTCTACTGAGGGGAACATAGTGCAACTCTGTCTAAAAAAAAAAATTAGGGTTTCCTTATGTTGCCTGTGCTGGGTTTGAACTCCTAGGTTCAAATGATCTAATAATGATCCTCCCACCTCAGTCTCCCAAATAGAGGAGACTACAGGTGTGGACCAACACACCTAGCTTCCTCCATTTCTCATCCGTAGTGTTCCATTTTACGGTAGTTTCTAGAGGTGCTAATGGGTGTTTCATGGGAAAATGTAGCATTCTCTTATAACCAGTGAGTTAGGAAAACCTCACATCCTAACTTATAGTTTTGAAGACTCTTCCTGTACACTGTACTATTGAAGGCACTTAGAAACCAGATTTCTGAGGCCTTCCTCTTTGCCTAGTTACATGGGTATTAACATTGGGGAACCGTGTTTTATTTAGGGGTCCCTGGGTAGTATATTCAAAAGGACTTTAAATGCCATGAAGGCTATGTTAACCGGTTTGATGAAAATATTTCAGATTGTATATGAAACTAGCACATTGTACCTCATGATTGCATTAATGTACACAGCTATGATTTAATTTAAAAAAAAAAAAAAAAAAGGACTTTTATTGGAAGCATGGAGGAGACAGAAGACTTTAAGTACCAGGTCTTGAAAGGTGTAAGAACCAGTGTAATTTCAGAGGACACACAGCCACAGGGTTATAGCAGGGAATGCCTTGTCACCCTTTTGCTACTGAGTTAGTGGCCTCCAGTTCCTTCTGTTTTTGAATCATTAGTTTCCAACTCCAGGACTGAGAAAGGGGTGTTAATTGGTATGAGTTGCTACACTGAGATGGAAGAAGGATCTGTTTGGCCTTTTCATTGTTTGTAGCCTAGACCTGTACTTAACTTTACAACATGACTAACTCACAGTGGCATGGAGAACATTCCCTAAAAGGAAATTGGGTCCTCATGGGTTCAGAATAGGAGATGAATGACCAAAAATAACATGTTGAACATCAGTGTCCAACTGGATGGCAGTTTGAAACATTCTGCTTAAAATGAATACTACTTCTTTGGAATTCTACTGAGAAAATGGAGCTGTTGATAACTTGTGAAGCATAACCAAGGAGACCAAAGGAAAGAAGCAGAATCCTTACCTTTTGGGGGCAGAAGAGGGTCATTCCTCATTAAGTGGACAGTACTCTGCCACAGGAAATCAGTACCCATAGAAGGCAGTAAGTTTGATTCTGGTTAGTGGTCATATTATCATAAGTGCAATAGTTAGAAAAAGGGATGTATTGGCAAGCACTGAGCTTTGCTAGGAAAAGTTTGTGTAGGCTTAGCCAAACCTTGAAGATTTAAGTTAGGATAAGAACTAGAAAGAAGTGGCATCATTTATGGTGAAAGCAGACAAACAGATGCATAGGTCTGAGTGACTTTTTCAGCTTCCAGACCTAGCTGAAGCTGAGAATTCCTATCCGAATAGATAATATTCAGACTGAGTTTGGGCTTGAGCCTATAGGCATCTGTAAAATGTCTGGCATTGGGAGAAAACTTGTTAAAGTAGTACACTTCTTTAAAATGTCAAAAGTCTCAGTCTGTCTTTATTCTTTCATGTTCATTTTTCAGGATCTTCCTGAATTTTTTGAAGATAATATGGAAACTTGGATGAATAATTTTCATACACTTTTAACATTGGATAATAAGCTTCTACAAACTGATGTAAGTATATTTAAAATGTTGTCTCAGTAGCCTTTCTCTAGCACTAAGAATTGGTACCCTCTGAAACCTTATTGCCTTGCTAATAGATAAAATTCCAAGAATGTAAGTGATACTTAATTTTGTTTGATATTCCATAATTTGGTTATGTGTAGAAAATAGAATTATTCTTATCATGGACCAGGCTTATGTCACCCTGTACAGATAAGGCAATTTTATTATATTAAGGCTTGAAAGTATTTACATTGTGACCATTTTATGAAATAAAATTGTCATTGAAGATACTAACAAAACTAAAACCTCTGTAATGGTAGCCTTTGGGTTTTTTTGAGACAGAATCTTACTTGTTTTTTTCGAGACAGAGCCTCAAGCTGTCACCCTGGATAGAGTGCCAGCTTGGCATCACAGCTCACAGCAACCTCCAATTCCTGGGCTCAAGTGAGTCTCCTGCCTCTGCCTCCCAAGTAGCTGGGACTACAGGCGCCTGCCACCATGCCTGGCCTTTTTTTTGTTGTTTGGTGGGCCCAGGCTGGATTTGAACCCGCCAGCTCAGGTGTACATGGCTGGCGCCTTAGCCTGTTGAGCCACAGGCGCACAGCCGAGACAGAGTCTTACTTTGTTGCTCTCAGTAGAGTGCTGTGGTGCCACAGCTCACAGCAACCTCCAGCTTTTGGGCTTAGGCGATTCTCTTGCGTCAGCCTCCTGAGTAGCTGAGACTATAGGCGCTCACCTCAATGCCTGGCTTTTTTTTCTTGCAGTTTGGCCAGGGATGGGTTTGAACCCACCACCCTCGGTATATGGGGCTGGCGCTCTACTCAGTGAGCCACAGGGGAGTGCCGCCAGATGGTAGCCTCTTTTTTTTTCTTTTTTTTTTTTTAAAGTTTTCCACAGCCGGGTGCAGTGGCTCACACTTATAGTCCTAGCACTCTGGAAGGCTGAGGGGGGTGGATTACTTGAGTTTCAGGACACCAGCTAGAGCAAGATCCCATCTCTAAAAATAGCTGAGCCTTGTAGTAGGCACCTGTAGTCCCAACTACTCAGGAGGCTGAGGCAGGAGGATCATTTGAGCACAAGAGTTTGAGGTTGCTGTGAGCTGTGATGTCACAGCACTCTACTGAGGATGATAAAGTGAGACTCTGTCTCAAAAAAAAACAAAAAAAGTCATCCACAGCTGGAAAAGAGGGAAAATGATTATACATATTTATTATAATATGTAAAAGTTTCTAATGGAGTTTTGTAATATTCATTAAAATATAAAACACTCAGCTTGGCACCCATAGCACAGTGGTTATACAGCGTTAGCCACGTACACCAAGGGTGGTAGGTTTGAACTCGGACCGGGCCAGCTAAACAACTGCAACAACAACAAAAAATACATAAAACACTTGTTCTATTACTCATTTGTTCATTTATTAATATATTTATGATCTTTTTTTGAGACAGAGCCTCAAGCTGACACCCTGGATAGAGTGACGTGGCATCACAGCTCACTGCAACCTCCAATTCCTGGGCTCAAGCGAGTCTCCTGCCTCTGCCTTCCAAGTAGCTGGGACTACAGATGCCCTCCACAATGCCCGGCCATTTTTTGGTTGCAGCCGTCGTCGTTTGGCGGGCCTGGGCTGGATTCGAACCCGCCAGCTCAGGTGTACGTGGCTAGCGCCTTAGCCCGTTGAGCCACAGGCGCCGAGCCATTTATGATCTTTTTTTAAGAAACAAAAGCCGTAAAATGAAATGTTAAGAATACTTCAACACCAACTAAAATAAAAATTAGAATTGGTGATTCAAATCAGATTTTGAGAGTGGGATACCGAAAGGGAATGATTAATATAGTTGTATAACAGATTTTGTCTCAGAATTGGGCTATGTAAAAGAGAATTTGAAAATATGTGGCTCTTGGGTGGTGCCAGTCCCATATACCGAGGGTGGTGGGTTCAAACCCAGGCCCAAACCGCAACAAAAAAGTAGCCGGCCATTGTGGTGAGCGCCTGTAGTCCCAGCTACTTGGGAGGCTAAGGCAAGAGAATTGCCTAAGCTGAGGAGTTGGAGGTTGCTGTGAGCTGTGTGATGCCACAGCACTCTACTGAGGGCAATAAAGTGAAACTGTCTCTACAAATAAAAGATGTGGCTCCTATATAATAATGTCATCCAGTTGAGAAAAAAATAGTCCTTCAGAAATCAAAGCTTTTCTTCACACCTAAAGAATTTTTCAGATTGAATTATCACAAGAGCTGTTTGCACAGTTAACCTTGTGCTACCTTGCGTCATGTCATCGCCATTAATATTTACACCTTGAGGAACCTGCTGTGAGTGGGTTCTTTTTATCTGGGCACATAACATAGCTCAAAAGGCATTTCTGGCTTGCTATTATAGTAGAAGTTGCTGCATAAATCACTGTCATGGTTTAGACTGGGATTAGCATGCTTTTTCTTAAAGGGCCAGGTAGTAAATACTTTAAGCTTTGCAGGCCCATACATTCTTGCAACTCAGCAGTTGTTCTTTGAAAGCAGGCATGGACAGTATATTTGGCTGTGTTTTAATAAAACTTTTCTTTCCAAAAATGGGCAGCAGGCTGCATTTGGCCTGCAGATGACGGTTTGCTGACCTTTGATGCAGATTATTCTTTAATATTATATAACCAAAGCATTATTTTGAGAATTTATAAAATTACTTTATCGGGTAGGAGTTTCCCATCTCTGTGTATTCAAAATGATAACCTTTGGAAGGCAGCAATATGATCCAGTTAACTACTTTAAATAATGTATAATTATTCAGGTTTTTATAAGAATATACTATTTTTTAAATTTCAGAATAATATGAGGGTACAAACAATTAGGTAACAGTGATAGGTGAGGGTCCTGTTGTAGTTGTGTCCCATACCCGGCAGGTGTACCATATACCTTCACCTTATGTCCATTAAGCCCACTAATCTGTCTTTCTCCTTTGCTCTCCCCCCAACTTGAATGAAATTCAGTGTCTCTTCTGTGGGCTGGATTAGTTCATCTACTGGCTTCACATTAGTATTCAGTACATTGGATACTTTTCCATTCTTATGATAATTTACTAGAGAGAATGTTCTCTGACTCTGAGTTAATACAAAAGATGTAAAGTCTAGCCGGGTGTTGTGGTGGGTGCCTGTAGTCCCAGCTACTCAGGAGGCTGAGGCAAGAGAATCACCTAAGCCCAGGAGTTAGAGGTTGCTGTGAGCTGTGATGCCATGGCACTCTACTGAGGGCGATAAAGTGAGACTCTGCCTCTACCAAAAAAAAAAAAAGATGTAAAGTCTATGAATACATTATTTTTAATCTAGTATGTATGGAAATATTTTATAATTTAGCAATCAGAAGAAAAGGCTTTATTCAACTTGAAAACTTTTGAAGCCTGCTCTTCAATGATTAATAAATGGAGATATTTGATAAATAGATGGTTAGTGGTATAGGTGTAGTTTACAAAAACTGGTTTGGATTTAAATTCAAATGAGTGATTGAAGAATTTCATCTACTTCCCTAACTTATGGTAGCATTAGAGTTGTATGTTTGAGTTCTCTTTTTTCTTTTATGTAAGGATGAAGAGGAAGCAGGCTTATTAGAGCTCTTAAAATCCCAGATTTGTGATAATGCTGCACTCTACGCACAAAAGTATGATGAAGAATTTCAACGTTACCTGCCTCGTTTTGTCACCGCCATCTGGAATTTACTAGTTACAACAGGTCAAGAGGTTAAATATGATTTGGTAAGGTGGTGGTGGAGACAAATAATTCTTGTCTTGCCCAAGAAGTAAACTACTCACTTTCACTTTTAAAAATCTGATTGTTTCTGTGTTTTGTTCCAGTTGGTAAGTAATGCGATTCAATTTCTGGCTTCCGTTTGTGAGAGACCTCATTATAAGAATCTGTTTGAGGACCAGAACACGCTGACAAGTATCTGTGAAAAGGTTATTGTACCTAACATGGAATTTAGAGGTAATTATGGCAAAGTGTAAAGCTTTTTCAGGGATGTAAAAATCTCAGTTTCTTTAAAAATATGTTAGTATAAATTTAATATGTCTTTTGTTGCTTTATGTAACATATTTGGTCTAAGTCTTTTATTACCAAATAAAATTTGTATGTCATTCATCACCTATTTTGTAAACCAAGACAGAAAGTGTGGCATCTCTGAAATGCCACATTAGTTGTGTATTGTAGGGTTTTCTCCTAGGAATACTACAGAAGACTTTAAATCCTGTTATATTAAGAGGAAAATAAAACTGTCACCTTGATTTAGGGGAGGAATCTGGTTTAAGTATTTCACCAAGGCAAAAAGCCGTTTTTAAACAGTTGACTTGAGAGTACAAGTGATAGCTTTTAAATATAAGACTGAAGCCCACTTAAGTTGTGTTTAAGGTTAAAATATTAAAGCATGATGTAGGCTCATAAAACAAATAGTAAAAAAGGTTAAAAAAGTCATAAAAGCGTATGTTCGTATATACTTGCTCTTTTGTGAAGAGCAAGCAGTGAAAGTAGAAGGGATTGTGTTTATATCATAGCAGTCATTATTTCAGTGGTTCTCAACTTATGTCTGGAACAAAATGAGACTAAGGTCAATATGGCGTGAGGTTTTATTTCCTTTTGTGTTTTCATAAGGATAAATTTAAAAGGTCTTTATTCTGATACTATCTTCTCTACTTTTTTATTGTTAAAATGATTTTTGCGGCTCGGCGCCTGTGGCTCAACGGGCTAAGGCTCCAGCCACGTACACCTGAGCTGGCGGATTCGCATCCAGCCCGGGCCCACCAAACAACAGTGACGGCTGCAACCAAACAATGGCCGGGGGCTGTGGCAGGCGCCTGTAGTCCCAGTTACTTGGGAAGCAGAGGCAAGAGACTCGCTTGAGCCCAGGAATTGGAGGTTCCTGTAAGCTGTGATGTCATGGCACTCTATCCAGGGTGACAGCTTGAGGCTCTGTCTTAAAAAAGAAATAAATAAAATGACTTTTACGAAATAATGGTGACTATGGTTAGGTTATTTGCTTTTTTTTTTTTTTTTTGAGACAGAGCCTCAAGCTGTCACCCTGGATAGAGTGCCGTGGCATTACAGCTCACAGCAACCTCCAATTCCTGGGCTCAAGCGAGTCTCCTGCCTCCACCTCCCAAGTAGCTGGGACTGCAGGCGCC
>CAUYRH010125645.1:0-63130 GCA_963574655.1 Perodicticus potto | reverse complement strand
CCAGGCATTGTGGCAGGCACCTGTAGTCCCAGCTACTTGGGAGATGGAGGCAAGAGACTTGCTTGAGCCCAGGAATTAGAGGTTGCTGTGAGCTGTGATGCCACGGCACTCTATCCATGGTGACAGCTTGAGGCTCTGTCTCAAAAAAAAAAAAAAAAAAAAAGTGTTAACAAAGATAGCTTTATGTTTTCATGTTAGTTTTGACACATAATAAGGTTATAGTAAGGACTACTTTTTTTTTTTTTTTTTTTGTAGAGACAGAGTCTCACTTTATTGCCCTTGGTAGAGTGTCACACAGCTCACAGCAACCTCCAACTCTTGGGCTTAGGAATTTCTCTTGCCTCAGCCTCCTAAGTAGCTGGGACTACAGGCGCCCAACACAACGCCCAGCTATTTTTCTGTTTTTGCAGCTCGGCCAAGGCCGGGTTTGAACCTGCCACCTTCTGTATATGGGGCCGGCGCCCTACTCGATGAGCCACAGGAGCTGCCCATTAACTACTTTTTTTTTTGCTTAAAGAAGAAAGTTAAAATATTAGGCTATTTCTCTTCCTTTTATCATTGACTAGAAAAGATGCCATCTTTTCATATTTTCTTATTCTCCATAGAATAAGAAGTTTCATTTTAATTGAAATGACCCTAGGACTACTATAAAATGCACATATCCTCTTCAAAATATCTTAGGAGACCTGGTCAAATCTCCTTTACTGACCATGATGCTACCCACAGAGCTCAACACATATATGCCATTCAATGAAAGCTTTTAAAAAAAGATGATGGTCCTATCACAAACTAAGTTTAACCAATAACTCCTTTATTCATTCATTCACTCAAAAAGTTATTTATTAAGCAGCTTTAAGCATTCAATAAGTACACAAAATGTAAAAAAGAGGGTAAAGAATATTTCAATAGTCTCATTTTTTAAGAAATTCCTAACATTCATTTCACATAGGCTTTATTGTGTGCAAATGATCTTACCTCTCTTACTGACAGCTGTGGTGGGAAGGAGACGGAAAATACCAAGTTGGTGAATTCAAACCCAGAGGCCTCCACCTTTTGGCACACCTAAAAAGGTATTACAAATATGTGAATTCCTGGGAGTCGCTGGAAATACTACTCTAAAAATTCATAATGTTGCTAAACTTTCACATCTGCATTTGACCTTAGCCAAAAGGCCGAGAAGCGATAAAAACTTTCACATCTGATTGAGGAACTCTCACAAATATCCTGAGATTAAATATTTGCTTCCTATGACCCCGAAGACCACTATCTCAGGGCACCAACGCAGCCAGGACTGACACCTGCAGAACAATCTGGATCAAAATAGTTTTTATTAGGTCATCTCCTAATTTTCAGATGTCTTCAAATAACATAAAGCCGATCATGGCACTCTTGATGGTAAGAAACAAAAAGCAACCCCACGTTCAATCATTTATCTTCTATAAGCTGTACCACTTGTCTTTTCTAGACAGTAATAGGTATGATTAAGAATGAACTGTTCTCTAACTCCTTAGCAATGTTAAACAGCAAAAGAAAAACTTATATTTTTATTTAATTATATAGCACCCAGAACTGAAATACATGAAAAAATACTTTACCAATTTTCAGATATATTAATAAAAAAATAAATTTAGTCAAAACCACCCTGAGATATCATCTAACCCCAGCAAGATTAGCCCATATCACAAAGTTGCAAAGCTGCAGATACTGGAGCAGATGTGGAGAGAGGGGAACACTTTTATTTACACTGTTGGTAGGACTGCAAACTAATATAGTCTCTATGGAAAGAAGTATGGAGAATTCTGGCTCGGCACCTATGGCTCAAGCGGCTAAGGCGCCAGCCACATATACCTGAGCTGGCAGGTTCAAATCCAGCCCAGGCCCGCCAAACAACAATGACGGCTGCAACCAAAAAATGGCCGGGTGTTGTGGCGGGCGCCTGTAGTCCCAGCTACTTGGGAGGCGGAGGCAGGAGACTTGCTTGAGCCCAGGAATTGGAGGTTGCTGTGAGCTGTAATGCCACAGCTCTCTATCCAGGGTGACAGCTTGAGGCTCTGTCTCAAAAAAATAAAAAATAAAAATAAAACGATTTGGTTAGATCTTTTCTACCAAGGTATGACCAAAATATAAAACTAATCTTAAATGTTCCCAAGTCTTAGGCGCTATCTGTGTTTAGCATAGAAGCAATGTTAGCAACTTGAATTAAGACCTACTGACCTGGGGCCAGGGCAGGAGATAGATGCAGCTAAGTTAAAGTATTTATTGGGTTGACCCAACTATTGCTCAATTTTGTCAATGGTCACAAGTTTTTTGGTTGTTTTTTGTTTGTTTGTTTTTCAGACAAGGTCTTGCTCTGCTGCCCAGGTTAGAGTACAATAACATCACCATAGCTCACTGCAACCTCAAACTCCTGGGCTCAACTGATCCTCCTGCCTCAGCCTCCGAGTAGCTGGGACTACAGGTCCACACCATCAAACCCAGCTCATTTTTCTATTTTTTCTAGAGGCAGAGTCTTGCTCAGACTCATCTTGAACTCCTGGCCTCAAGTAATCTTCCCACTTTAGCCTCCTGGAGTGCCGGATTACAGGTATGAGCCACAGCATCTGGCCACAGATTTGTTAATTTAGCTCTCATTTGTAATTTCATATATAATGTTAAAATTAGGAAATGCAATTACTCTCAAACTGTTTTATGAAACTGCAGAGATCAATGGAGGTATCTCAAGGCCTAAAAACTACAGTGGATAACAGGCAGTGGCTAATGGGAGGTCAGGTAAACAGCATAATCTCTATGCATTCTACCCCTACCTTAATAGAGCAGGACCAATTTCACCTATTCTACATGATATAGTTCACTGTAAGATTTCACTTGAAAAAAAAGTCCTACTAGGGGAAAACAGTTATATTAAGCTAAAAACACTATAATAAAAACCGTCAATTGGTGAAAAGACTAACCAAGATGAGACATACTAGAAAATGTAGGTGAAATTTATCTATCCTTAAGGAATGTAAAGATGTGAGTACCAATAAACTAATTTCAATCTATCTAAGTTTAATAAACACTAACATCTCTGCACTGTGCATCGTATGGGTATATCAAAGATGTCTAAGATAATTTCTGCCTAACAAATGCTTTGAACTTCAATGGCAAGAAAAGACACAGGAAAAGAAGTTAAACAAGTTGATACCGCAATCAACAGTTAAGCAAATGGCTCACAACACAGCCCAGAAAGTAAGTGCTACAGTTTAGTGATGTGAGATATCAATGTTTTCTAACATAACCAAAGAACAGTTAGGATCTAGACAGAGTCTGGAAAGGTGTAGAGCAGGGTTTGGCAAACATTCTTAGTAAAGGGCAAAGGAGTAAAGAATTCAGGCTTTACTGGTCATACTGTCTTTTACAACTATCCAACTCTGCCACTACAGCATAAAGCAGTCACAGACAAGATATAAAAAAGAGTATTTAAACCTTCATTTACAAAAATAAGTGGCAAGCCAGATTTGGCCTAAAAGTTAAAGTTTACCAATCCCTGGGCATATTGGAGGAACAGTGAAGGGATCAGCTTGGCTAGAAAAGATCTTCTGAGAGGGAGAGGTAAGAAATAAGGTTGGGAGAACTAGGATAGGGCTCAAATTGTTAAAGGCTTTAAATGTCAGGCAGAACAGCACAGAGGCATTCAAGCAGTGATACAATAAATATTAAGAGCTCTTTGCAATTAAACAGGATCTGATATGTTGAATGGGGGTGGGAAGAAGGATTAAAAGCTAAAAACTAGAAAGCTGCTGCCATATATTCAATATGAACTAATTAAAACTATTTCATTTTCACAGGCTGAATTCCTATCCTGTGACAAAAAGGAAACCAACATACCTAGAAATGCTGACTACATCAGTCTCTGCGATTATGATTATACAATTATGAAATTTAGTTTGTCCCTTCTCATTCTTTCCCCCTCAAAAACGCTACCTATGTATTATGTCACATGAATAAGAAGAAAGTAAGAAAATACACATATGAAAATGACTTCCTACCTTTAGTAACTTGTTTCAAAGTAGATGTAGATGGTGTTTCTGAACCATTAGCATCCAAGGAGCCTGGAGTCATCTTTTCTACAGAATGTGTCTCTCTGGTCTCTGCAGTAGTACTTGCTTCTTTTTGAGGGCTGAATTTGCTTTTATTTTCTTTTATCGACAACTCTGATGTAGAACTACCCATTTCTCTGATCAAGAAATTATCCATTAACCGGCTCCCCTGCTTTAAAGAATGTTTGTAGGCTACAGGAGTGTGTGCTTTGACAGCAAGGGTCTTTAAAGAAGAAGATGCAGGAGATATGGGGGGTGACTCCAAAGCAAACTGCAACAGACGATTCCTTGAAGCACAAAAACACAATTGATAATTAAGACTTCAAATTAAGTATATTAAGTTAACTGATATGAGCTGCTTTCCTAATTAATACTTACTTCTCTGAAATAGAGAACTTATATTATAATGACACCCAAACAAAGTGTTTCTTCTAGTATAAAACACAAAGCAATAAAGCTGACTTTAAAAAGAAGTTAATTTGCCTACAAAAGAAAATAGAGAGACATCAGATTCTGGCCATGGAAAATAGCTAATATGAGGCATATTCTCTACCCATGAATAACTTTAAATTCTGGACAAAACATAAAAAATAACCATTTGAAGGCACTGTTCTAAAATCAACACAAGGCTGTGATCTCTCAGAAGACACACATGAAGTAATCCCCCAAGATTTTACCTTGGGAGAATTTTCTTGGAGCCTGGCATTGAACTGAAGTCAAAACAGAAAATTTTCCTCTCTTTGGGTAGAAGAAATAGGGATCAGAGTTTTGGGCAAAGGTTGTTAGGATTGGGGAAACAGGGTACTTGGCATCAGAAAGTCAGCTTAGAAATGCTCATTCTTCCTACTCATCTCCAGGGCTGTACAGGATTACACAAAAGCATAGGAGATGTGATACAAAGTAGATACTAGTAAACAGAGATTCCAAAGGTCAGTGTTGGAAAATTGTTGGTGTTTGAGCCCTGACAAAGCCTCAATGAAAACCATGAACATTCAGGTGAGACCACCCCCCCAAAAGTCACACCTTAGGAAAAAGGACCACATGTGGAAATCCATATAAACAAAAACAAAACAGATCCTACCTAATAAAACACTGCAACAGGCCTCGAAAGGTAAAAAGCTGGTAATTTCCTGCCTGTCAGAGCAAAATTCATCTTTCCAACAAAGATAATTCACAGCTTCTCCAATTTCATCTACAATATTCAGCACACATTTGAAACTTAAAAGAACATGCAAAGAAGAAAGAAAAAGTAGTAATTAAGAGACAAAATATTCAAGAGAAGCAGACCCAAAAGTGATCCAAGGAATAGCATTAGCAGATGACTTCAAACTATGATAAACATGTTAAAGAAAAAAGAAGAAAACACAGACAAATGGATAAAAACATAGTGTATTGTGTGAGAGACACAAAATCCATAAGAAGACTCAAATGAACATTCTATAATTGCAAAATACTAAATTTAAATTGGGTGAGTATAACAGCAGGCAGAGAAAACAGAATTAGCAAACCTAAAGGCAGGCCAATAGAAAATATCCAAATTGAAGCACAGAGAGAAAAAGATAAGGAAAAAAAAAACTATGAGATATGGAATATAATTGGAATCCCAAAAGGAACAGAAAGATGGAAAATAAACAATATTAGAAAAATCAAAGGCTGAGATTTTTCAAATACAATACAAAAAAAAGTGGACATGAAATTCAGTAACAGAAAGATAGCTAGAAAATCTCTAAACGTTAAGAAATTAAGCACCACATTCCTAAATAACCCTAAAGGTTAAATCACAATGGAAACTAGAAAACATTCTGAGTTGAATGATAGATAGCATGGAGGGTTGTCAAAACAGTCCATAGAGGGAAAATTATTGACAATAAAAAAGTGAAAACCAATATTCTGAACTTTCCATTTAAAAGGTTAGGAAATAAAAAAGAAACTAAGCACCAAGAAGAAAGGAAATAATAACAGATAGTTAAATAGAAAAGTGCCATACATAAAGAGAAAATTATCAAAGCTAAAAGTTCATTCTTTGAAAATTTAACAAAGTTATTAAATCCCTACCAAGACTGATAAAGAAAAAAGAGTAGGCTCGGCGCCTGTAGCTCAGCGGCTAGGGTGCTGGCCACATACACCAGGGCTGGCAGGTTGGAACCCAGCCCAGGCCTGCCAAACAACAATGACAACTACAACAAAAAAATAGCTGGGTGTTGTGGCAGGCACCTATAGTCCCAGCTACTTGGGAGGCCAAGGGAAGAGAATCGCTTAAACCCAAGAGTTTGAGGTTGCTGTGAGCTGTTGACACCACAGCACTCTACTGAGGGCAAGATAGACTCTGTCATTAAAAAAAAAAGAGCAAAAATACAAATTAATAAAACAAAGAATTAAAAGGAAACATCACTATAAATATACTACAAAAATAAACAGATAATTAGAGGGCACTATTGTTAGAACACTTTATAACAATAAATTTGAAGTTTTAGGCTCGGCACCTGTGGCTCAACGGGCTAAGGCACCAGCCACGTACACCTGAGCTGGCAGGTTCGAAGCCAGCCCGGGCCCACCAAACAACCATGACGGCTGCAACCAAAAAATGGCCAGGCGTTGTGGCAGGCGCCTGTAGTTCTAGCTACTTGGGAGGCGGAGGCAAGAGACTCACTTGAGCCCAGGAATTGGAGGTTGCTGTGAGCTGTGATGCCACAGCACTCTATCCAGGGTGACAGCTTGAGGCTCTGTCTCAAAAAATAAAATAAAATAAAGATAAAGAAGCAGATGCTATTCAACACAGGCAAAACTATCACCAACTAAACACTACCATACTACACAACAGTAGTCCTTTCCAGCTAAGTGTCTACCCTAGTTGTAATTATTTTTGCTTTTATCTACAGTCAGATAATTCTACTAATTTGCTCTCCTACACCAATATATACTGGTAAAGACTGGCAGACAGTAGCACCAGTGCCATGATAATACCATCTTCCATGCTAATATTAAAATTCATTAATTTATTTAAGGGCCAGCTACTCTTGGCACAGAAATATTAGTATAATAGATAGCCTCATGAAACTTACACTACAGTAAGAAAAAAGAATAGGGGTGGCGCCTGTGGCTCAGTGAGTAGACACCAGCCCCATATACCAAGGGTGGCGGGTTCAAACCCGGCCCCAGCCAAACTGCAACAAAAAAACAGCCAGGCGTTGTGGCAGGCACCTATAGTCCCAGCTACTCGGGAGACTGAGACAAGAGAATCGCCTAAGCCCAAGAGCAGGAGGTTGCTGTTAGCTGTGACACCACGGCACTCTACCAAGGACAACAAAGTGAGCCTCTGTCTCTTAAAAAAAAAAAGGAAAAAAATAAACATAAACATAATATATGTGGCAAGTGCCATTTAAAAAATGGAGCCAGGTATGAGGAGATACTCTTTTTTTTTTAGAGACAGAGTCTCACTTTATTGCCCTCTGTAGAGTGCTGTAGTATCACAGTTCACAGCAACCTCCAACTCCTGGGCTTAGGCGAGTCTCTTGCCTTGGCCTCCCGAGTAGCTGGAACTACAGGCACCCACCACAATGCCTGGCTATTTTTTGTTGCTGTTGCAGTTTGGCCGAGGCAGGGTTCAAACTGGCCACCCTCAGTATATGGGGCCAGTGCCCTACCCACTGAGCCACAGGTGTCACCCGAGGAGATACTCTTTATACTTGATTTTTTTCTTTTTTGTGGGGGGAGACAAAGTCTTACTCTACAACCTAGATGAGCAAGTGCAGTGCTGCAACCTCAAGCTTACTGCAACCTCAAACTCCAGGGTTCACAGATCCTCCTGCCTCAGCCACCCACATCAGCTGGGGCTATAGGCACACTCTACCACACCTGGCTAATTTTTCTTTTTTCTTTTTTTTTTTTTGTAGAGATGAGGCTTTACTGTATTGCCTAAGCCAGTCTCAAACTCCTACCCTCAAGTGATCTTCCAGCCTCAGCTCCCAAAGTGCTGGAATTACTGTGCCGAGCCAATACTTGAAAGTCACAGGGGTGTCCAACCCAAGGCCATGAGCCACACGCAGATTATTTGATGACTGTTTCATTTATTGTGGTGTTGGGTATTGTAAAAAGTATGCACTGACTTTTCTTGTGCTCATTCTTGTTTTGTGTTTGTGTACTGAATATGTGGCCCAAGCAACTCTCATCCTTCCAAAGTACAAATAGAAAAGAAAAAAGGCCGAACACCCCTGCTAGGATGGTCAGAGAAGGCCTCAGTGAGAAGATGACCCAGACAAACAGAAAGTGGAGCTAAGAATGAGAGCCCAAAGAAATCACGTGGCTCTCTGAGGAAACATTATTTCACCTAGAAATAATAGTAAGTACAAAGTCTGTACTGTCAGGATACAGTTAACATGTTTGAGAAATAAGGCTAGCATGATAAATGGAATACACAAAGGGAGAGATTTTGCAGAGACCAGAGGACTGTCGCTGAGCAAACTTAGGCTTTTGCTCTGAGATGGAGAACTACCACTGGACGGTTTTAAGCATAATATGGCTTTTTATTTTAAACGAATGACTATGGTTGCTATCCTCAGGAAGTACTACAAGAGGGCAAATGCAGAAATAAGAATACCACAAGGAAATAATCAGAATAATATAGGATGTCATTGTCCTGGACCAGGATGATATTGGTAGGGAGAAGAAAGCAGTCAGATTCTATATGTATTGTGAAGACAGATCCAACAGGATTTACCAATGGATTCACAGATTAAATAGTATAAAAGAGAAGGGTCAAGGAAGACTCCAAGGGTGCTGACCAGAGTAAGTGAAAGAGAGTTTCATTTTAGAAATGTTAAGCAAAAGTTGCACTTAAGAGGTCCCAGTATAGATGTGAGATAAGCAGTTGGATATATAAATATCAATTTTCAGGGAAAGATCTAGCTGAAGACATGAATTTGGATGCCATGAATGTACAAACAGCATTTAAACCCATGAAACTGTTTATGACAATTCTTATACCTTAAAAATGAGCTAGGTGAAAATATTCATTCCAAAATTGATGCTCAGACTTACACTGAACTGGGAAACTTGCCTTAATTTTCATCATCCCTATGATTTTATATTAAAGTGAGCTGGTTTTTAAATGCCTAACAGCACATCATAGGCACTTAGATATCTTTTTAATGAATTATGAATTTTCGGAACTGGAAAGACCCTTAAAGATCAATCAATATACTCATTTTTACAGATGAATAAATAAAATCTCAAAAAAGTGTATTGATTTGTTCAAGGTCACCCAGCTAGTTAGGAAGGGATATACACACAGGATCCCAGATCTTGCTGTGAATAAGTAACTTTGACTTAATAAAGTATAGAAAAATCTTGCCCATATGTTAACTACAGAATAATCTTACCTCTTCAGAATGTAGTTAAGAATGAAGAGTCAAAATAGGCCCTTGAGTATATGTGGGCAGCCATAAAATCTATGCAATCAAGCCCACGTACTTCAGTAACTAAAAGTCCCTGCAATGCTTGTTCTGATCTGAAAACATGCAAACAAGTAGTCTAGAACTATTTATTCAGTTAAACAGGCAGAGGACCATTCAAGCACAAATTCTTACCAGCATTTTGGGTATCAACGTATCACAGAACAATTATATGAGAAATAGAAGGGCCAGGACTGGAGCCCAGTTCTGCCTGAATTCAAAACAAACAGAAATTATGTTCTACATTCTCTTTGTGAGCTGCTAAAGGAATTATCTATCACAACTATGATCTAAAATGTTTAAATTTTTAAACTTGGAGGGCTTACAGAAAAACTCATACCTTGGTGATAGACAAACCAAAGTAGTAAATAATGCTCTCTATTGTTGATTCCTAAAAATAATAATAAAGATGGAAAGTGGTTGCTATGAAAAACAGAGAAACAGTATTTTCTTAATTAGGTCAAGAATGATGTTCCACTTGGACAAAAATAAATATTTATTCAATGCAGCAGGTTCTTAAGAACATCATTTTAAATAAAACTAAGTCAAGAAAAAAAAACACGTTCTTTGAAAATAAAAGCCACAGGCCAGAAGAAAATGTAAGAGCTACACGTCAGTCTTGTCTCTGAAAACCTTTGAAATTATTTCAAATATCCTTTTATTATTCATTTCAGGATATTAAATTTTAAAAAAATCATAATGGTACATAAAATGGCAATGATAGATGGGAAAGACAAGGAGAAATAAAACCAACAAACAAAACAAATATCTTACATTTTAATCATAAGATTAAACTTCCTCCCTCATCAATCTTAAACCAGACATTAAGTAAATAATGAAATTGATTAGCATGAATTTCATCCCTACTAACTTTGCAAATGAAGTACCATAGCAGTTTATACATGACAAATGTCCAAGAAATGTTTACCACAAGGACAATACAAATAAGAATGGCAATTTCAAGTAGGCAAACAAAGAGAGAAGCAAATGATGTAATCTATCTCTACATCTACAAAGAATGTTTCCCATGCCACCACAACTACTATAACAAATAATTAAATAGCCTATTCCTTTGGGAGGGAAAGAGAGAAGAGGAGAGCCCAACTATTCTAAGGTCTATATACCCAAAGATATTAATCACTTCTCTTCACAAAATAGATGCTGTTATTTCCAGGTCTTCTTTTTTCTTAGTAGGGAGGTTATTATGCTTTCAGTACCAGCTAAGGTAAAAAATACACCTTGAGATACAACCTTATTATCTCATAATAAATCAATAGCCAATAAATTCCTTTGTAAAAACATAGCTCCATCCTCTCATAAACTTCCAAGACTAACTGGCGAAGGACTTTAAAATAAGAAAAGCAATTAATATTAATTATAAGAATCAGAGAATTTCAGAGTTTCCTAATCTAGGAAAGTATACCATCTTTTTTTTTTTTTTTTTTTTGAGACAGAGTCTCACTATGTTGCCCTTGGAAGAGTGCAGTGGCATCACAACTCACAGCAACCTCAAACTCTTGGGCTCAAGGGATTCTCTTGCCTCAGCCTCCCAAGTAGCTGGAACTACAGGAGCCCACCACAACGCCCAGCTATTTTTTTGTTGCAGTTGTCATTGTTGTTTAGCAGGCCAGGGCCTCATTCAAACCCACCAGCCTCGATGAAAATGGCTGGCACCCTAACCACTGAACTATGGGCACCGAGCCATATACCATCTTTTTATGACCTTGCTTAAGGAAATAACTACAGTCCAGAGTACAATTGGCTCCCAGTATCTGCTAGTTCCACATTTGTGAATTAAAACAACCATGGATTGAAAATACAGTAAACCTCTATAGTTGACCACCTCCTTAAGCTGACCTAATTTTCACAGACCGGACATGCACTACATGTACGTATCAATACAGTAGGCCTAGCTCCTTGTGTTGACCTACATATGTTGACCAGTTTATTACGATCTCTTAAGCAGTCAACTTACAGAGGTCCTACTGTATTAAAAAAATAAATAACAATACAACAATAAAAAACACAAATTTCAAAATATAGTGTAACAAATATTGACATAGCATTTACATGGCATTGGGTATTATAAATAATCTAGAGATGAGTTTAAGCATATGGGGATATGTGCACAGATTATATGCAAATGTTATACCATTTTATATAAGGGATTTGAGCTTCTAAAGATTTTGGTATCCTCAGGAGTCCTGGAACCAATTCCCTAAGAATACTAAGGGAAGACTGTATTAAATTTGATCATTTGCAGGATGTAAACCAATGAAACACACAATTCTACTGGAAGAAATCTGTTTTTATTTTTGAAAGCAATGTAAGGTAACTCCATACTGTTCTAACAAGCCTGAAAGACATATACGGTCATGTGCAACATGATGACTTTTCAGTCAATGACAGTCCAAATAAACAATAGTGGTCCAATAAGATTATAAGAGAACTGAAAAATGCTTATCCTCTCTGATATCTTGATGATCCTGATCCTGTGTAGGCATAAGCTAATGGGTATGTTTGTACCTTCATTTTACAAAAAAGTTTAATAAAACAATAAATAAATTTTTAAATAAAAGTTTATAGAATAAAGGCATAAAGAAAACATTGTTGTACAGCTGTGTAATGTTTGTGTTTTAGGCTACATGTTAATTTTAAAGTTTTTAAAAACATTTAAAAACATATATAAGTAAAAAAGTTAAAGTAAGCTTAGTTAATTATTATTGAAGAAATATTTATTTTATAAACTAAATACACAGTGTTTATAAAGTCTACAGTACTGCACAGTAATGTCCTGAGTCTTCACATTCGCTCATCAGTCATTTACTCTCCTGGTGCAACTTCCAGTTCTGCAAGCTCCATTCATGATAAATCCCCTATGCAGGTGTACCATTTTTTATCTTTTAATATCCTATTTTTACTGTACCTTTTCTAGGTTTGGATATGTTTTAATGCACAAATACATACCATTATGTTATAATTACCTATAATATTCAGTATAGCAACATGCTACTTGTAGACTGGGAACGAGAGGCTATACCATGTAGCTTAGGTATGTAGTAGGCTATACCATCTAGGTTTGTTTACGTACACTGTAATATTCACACAATGACAAAGTAACCTAATGACACATTTCTGAGAATAAATCCCTACTGTTAAGCAACACATAACTGTACTTAAGTATGTAGGACCTAGACTATTATCTAAATACAATATGTTCTTAATACAATAAAAATTCTTACTTGACTTGCATGATTAAGACTAAAAATAATTCAAGATATTGTTCCTAAAACATGCCTTTTAATGTTCATTTGGGTAACTCACGCATGCATTTGACAGCAACAAAGTAAAGCTGCAAATCTGAGCTTTATAAAATACAATCAAGTATGTATTTCACATGGCACATCATTTAATACATCCTGAATAACTCTAAGAATTAGTGGATTAATACATAACACAACCAACTACAGGTATGTGTACACACATAGGCATACATGCATATGTATACATATAAAACCTAGCTCTGTCCGCTTAGAGGGCCTAGTAGACACTCCAGTAGAGTGACACTCCAGTAGAAACAAGTATACTCTGTACCAGTTCATGGTTTCCAAATAACATTCTCCAATAAAAGGAGCTCTTTGGAGAAATGATTCATTCTAAGGCCGTGTCAACAAAATATAAGACGAACAAATAGTAACGTACCACCCAAAAGTAAAGAAATCCTCATATTTGCATTTTAACTCTTAATTGTTCTTTATAATAGGAGAATTTCTGTTAAGAAATAAAATCTTATTACTATTAGATTTTCCACAGATGAAAAAGTAAAGAAATAAAATCTTATTACTATTAGATTTTCCACTGTCACCTCCCTTCATTTTGACTCGAAACATGCAACCCTGCATGTTCCTAATCCAAAAGTGCACAGAGAAAAGTGGAAACACATATAAAAGGCAAAAGGAGTTAGAGGTTAGTCACAAAATTAAATCATACCGTGCAAAATGCAAGCTTTTTACCAGTTCATCTAATATGCGGTTATTTTTTAGATCCGGCTCTGTAACTGTCTAGGAAAAAAACAAAACAAAAAAAAGTCAAAAACAATAATTAACTTGTCATAATCTTGTTTTTGAAAATGTCTGACCCATCCTCCCAAGTTTCTCCATTCCACTAATTCTTCCAAGAAAGCCATAAAATAAATTTCATTTATCTCATACAAATATGAAATTTTAAAATAGTGAATCAGTATCTACTGACTGGAAGTCTAATAAAAGCTCTCCAAAGTGCCTGTTAAAATCACATACACTTTGTACTAAGACAATACCTAACACGAGCAAGAATCTTTCTTCACAATGCTAGCACTCAGCTTTCCCAAAAATTTCTCCTGAAAAACAGAAGAAAAATGCTCCTTTAAGTAATAACATTGGAAGAGGTATTAAGTGTTCATAGAGAGTTTAAAAACAAGATTGGTTTTCAGGAATACAAGAGAAAAATGACAAATCCAGTACTTATTTAGCATGAATGATACACAGTTTATCTCAGCCATGATTTCATCTTGACAAAGGCACTGTAGCACAGTTGTAAAGATGTGAGATTTGGGAGACAAACTGCACAATTTTTTACACAGGGAAATAGTTCAGAGAAGTTCACTGACATCCTGACACTGATTACCTGCCAAAGAGGCCAAACTAACCAACCCCTCTAGCTAGTCCCAACGTCCTTTCTGTCAGACCTCACAGTCTCTTCTGATTTCCTTTCCACTTATGTTTAATTTCCTTTTAGTCTACCTTTGCACCTGTTACCACTACTTGAAATAATAACAAAATTTCTAAGTCTTTTCCCTGAAGATCTGGTTTGGAAAGAGATAATGCTACCTATTAGACTGGGTTAAGCCCAAGGGCCATGAACCTTTGCCTTCTGCACAAATACTAAGACCAGTCCTTTGCAAATGACTAATGGATCATAATAATTTAAAAGTGCTATATCCAGTCTCTTTTTTTTTGCTGTTTTTGGCCAAGGCTGGGTTTGAACCCACCACCTCCGGCATATAGGGCAGCGCCCTATTCCTTTGCGCCACAGGTGCCGCTCTATCCTGGCTCTTAAAATTAGTTTTTACTTCCTAAAATACATTTAGATTATGAACAGTCTTAATGAAAAATTCAGCAAAGCCCAGTTCTCCCTACATGTGCTTCAGAAGTACTTTAGTAGCTACATATCTTCCCATGGGTTTTTGTGTGTAAAGTAGAAATACTTGCACCAATCAGTAAGTTAGAAAAAAAGAAAAACTCACCACACAACAAGTTGGACATTGAGTTTTATAGGATAGAAATTTTCTTATACAGAGAGAACAGTCTGCAAAAACACAAAATGCAACACAGTAAGTTAATTAAGCAATACAGGAATCTGACTTCTAACAAAATCTGACTAAACCCCTAGAAAATTTCTATCATCTAGGGCAGTGGTTCTCAACCTTCCTAATGCCAGGACCCTTTAATACAGTTCCTGCTGATCGCAATCCACAGGTTGAGAACTGCTGATCTAGGGTATATTTTTTTTTTCAATGCATAAAGCTCAGTCATGAAGGCCCCTGACTTTATTGATCTAAAACACTTCACAAGGACACTGTTGGGTCTATTATCATACTTTTAAATTTCTAGTACTTTCTAATATATGCTCATTTACACATGTAATTAAATAGCATTTTTAGGGAAGGGAAATATATCAAATATAATGATCCCCAGAACATCACAACTCCATGATCAACATATATCACTCTCTGTGTACTCCACCTGCAAAACCCAGGAAACACATAAGCTAGACCTGAGCTGGGTATTGGATAAACATGCTAGACATCTTCTCCACTGCCTACCATTCAAAGATATATACATATTTTGAAATAAGATATATATACTTAAGACATAATATATTCCCAGGCTATCAAATTAGGCTATCTGTAAATGATATCCATCATCTCACATTTAACAAGCATTTTTGTAGCAAACACTAAGAAAAGAACAGTATATAAGGGAAGGTTCTTGACTTCAAGGTGCTAACAAAGTAGTGACGCAATTATAACACAAATCAATATAAACCAGGAAATACGCATAAAACTAAATTTGCCACACACTCAATATAGTGTAAAACACTATCCCAGTCAAAGAAAAATCAGAAGTGACTAACAAAATGGTAGCTAATTTATATAGTTGACTCAAAAGAAGAAAAATGTTTATATACGGCACTCAAATTCCAGTATCAATCTTCCCAGCATCACATAGCAGTTAAGTTATAAAACTGCCTATAACACTCTTCAATGGCAGAATTCTCCCATGGGGAAATATTCATATTGCTACAGATTTTTAAAATTTGAAATTCAATAAAAAGTAACTACTTGGTCAAATCACTTACCTGTTACCCTGTTAAAAACAAAAATTCTGAAATTTAACATCTAAAAGTACTTGACAAAAAGCCACACATTGTGTCCAAAATTTTTACTTTATAGCATAAATGCTGTAAGTCATAAAAATATCCAAGGGGAAAGTAGTAGAAAATATAGGAGCCTTGGCTTGGCACCTGTAGCTCAGCGCTTAGGGCGCAGGCCACATACACCAGGGCAGGTGGGTTCGAACCCAACCAGGTCAGCTAAACAACAATGACAACAACAACAATAAAAAAACAGCGGGCATTGTGGCAGTTGCCTATAGTCCCAGCTACTTGGGAGGCTGAGGCAAGAGAATTGCTCAAGCACAAGAGAAGAGTTTGAGGTTGCTGTAAGCTGTGATGCCACAGCACTCTACCAAGGGCGACCTAATGAGACTCTGTCTCAAAAAAAAAAAAAGAAAAGAAAAGAAAAGAAAATATAAGAGCCTTGTAAAAACTTTAATATTCATGAGGGAGGTAGTAAAAAAGACCTTGTGAAAACTTCAAGATAGAGGAGCTAAAGTGAGAAATGAATATGTGTGCTTATCTTTATTGTTAAATTAACACTACTTTCCGTAAAATTTACAATTTACTAACTCACAGAAACAAAACATACTTACAGTTATGTGAACATTGAGGAATTATCACTGCAATGTTGAAATATTCGAAGCAAATTCCACAACGAAGCAAATCATCTATTGTCTGAAATGCAAAAATACATATATACTTATCAGAAAGACACCAAGATTGGAATGTCCACCACAGAACTTTTCTCCATTCACTAAAAAATTAATTCAATAACATATGGTAGTCAAATATACATACGTAAAAGCTAACTCCAGATAAACTGCAAGGGATCTTGACAAATAGAGGAAAAAACTCCTTTTATGACTCTTATACTTTTAATCTCAGGTTATCCAAATTGCTTTAGCTAGATAAAGCTGATACTGCAGATTCCTATGCCACACTGCAAGCCATTTCTGCTCCTCTTCCCACGTTTCCAGCTAGTCTCCTCTTCAGACTTCATGCCCTAGCCTATAGTCATTGTTGGGTGAAAGGTACCTGTAACACTAGTTACCACACTGGTTAAGAACTGAATCAGAGCCTATCAAAGCCAAATATTAGAAATTACCTAATTAAAACTCTTACTTCACAAATAAGGAAGCATATCCAGAGCAGGCACACAATACTGGCATGAGTCAAGCAAAAACCAAAATTCTTATCTCCCCACTGGCAGCTCAGTGCTTTCTGCATGTAACTACTACACAGTGAGGCCAAATGAGGAAGCCCTGGAAATAGCTGGGGCCAATGACAGCAGAGGCAGGTGAAGAAGTGGACAATCTGAAAAGTCAAATAGACACATGTCAATCTAGAATGCAATCTGAACAGAAAAGGACCTATTCTCACTATTTTAAAATCTTTTAAATCATTTAAAATACAATGTTATTCCATCCAACAGAATACTGAGCAGTTGCTTTTTTCTTTAAAGAAAAAGCTCTCCTTTGTATTGATATGAAGGAAAAGATTGCTGAGATGAGAAAAAGAAAAGTACAGAGTACATCTGGTATGCTACCTGTTTAAAGAGGAGGAGTAAGAATGTATTCTTTTTATATTTATAAAGAATTCTGGGGCGGCGCCTGTGGCTCAAAAGAGTAGGGCGCTGGCCCCATATGCTGGAGGTGGCAGGTTCAAACCTAGCTCCGGCCAAAAAAAAAGAAAAAAAGAAATTCTGGCCGGGCATGGTGGCTCACCCTTGTAATCCTAGCACCCTGGGAGGCCAAGGTGGGTGGATTGCCCTGAGCTCACAGGTTGGAGACCAGCAAGAGCCAGAGTAAGACCCCATCACTACTAAAATAAAGTCAGGTGTTCTGGCAGGCGCCTGTAGTCCCAGCTACTTGGGAGGCTGAGACAAGAGAATCACTTAAGACTAATGAGTTGGAGGTTGCTGTGAGCTATGATACCACAGTTCTCTACTGAGGGCCACAAAGTGAGACTCTGTCTCAATAAAAAATGAAAGAAAAGAAAAGAAGAAAGAAAGAAAGGATTAGGAAAAAAAACTTCAAACTAAGAAGATTGAAAGCCAATTAAAAGCAAAATTTAAAAAAAATTCTGAAAAAGATACATAATAACTAACGGTCACTAAGGGTTAGAGAACTAGACAAGTGAGGGAGGAACCATGGTGGGAGGGAAACTTTTATTTTCCATTTTATGTATTTTTTGAACAATGAGAATCTATTAGGTAAATTTTAAAAATTTAAACAAAAATGCTAATGTCATTAATGATCTATACAATGAAATATTATTTAGCCATTAAAAAACATTCTTTCAAAGAATAATGCCATAGAAAAATGTTTATGTTTTAATAGGTAACTTTGTAAAGTCAGAAAACAAATCTACAGCAATAAAACATAATAATGGCAACTCTGTACTTTAATCTTCATAACAATCTTACAAAATCCATAGCATCAGTATCCCAGTTTTGAAGATAAAGGCTGGCTTGGCGCCTATAGCTCAAGTGGCTAAGGCACCAGCCACATACACCAGAGCTGGCGGGTTCAAATCCAGCCCAGGCCTGCCAAACAACAATGACAACTACAACCAAAAAATACTCGGGTGTTGTGGCAGACACCTGTAGTCCCAGCTACTTGGGAAGCTGAGGCAAGAGAATCACTTAAGCCCAGAAGTAGGAGGTTGCTGTGAGCTGTCATGCCACAGCACTCTATCCAGGGTGACAGTTTGGGGCTCTGTCTCAAAAAATAAAATAAAGATAAAGGCTATAGGGTTCCTGAGTGGCGGGGTTAAACCCAAAAAGTTAACTCTGACGTGATCACAAATTTTAAATGTACAAAACCTGAAGGAAAATAAGATAAAAGCTTGAACAGTAATTATCTCTGGGTGGTAGAATTACAAACAATTTTCACTTTCTCCTTTATCTTACTCTGAATTTTAATCTTTCTTTACTGTGTACAACATTACATATATAATCAGTCAAAAACAATAAATATTTATTGTTACAGTAAATTTTTTTTACAGTAAAACCAGGGAAATAAACATTAAATGCCACAATCTTCCATTATTCTGGATGGTAAATTACCACAGACACAAAAAGCTAAAGGGTTATGTTGAACATCAATTAAGAGCAAAGGCAGGACCAGACTCAGAACCAGTCTATTACACTTTCTTATCTATGCCATCCTCATCGGAGGACAAAGTGGTTCTGAAAGAACTGCAGAGCACGATTTGTGGAAGGCAACATGGCATCAGATGAGCTATAACTTCCTTGTACAAATTTCCAGTCATGCCACTCCAAGACGACAACATGCGCATCACACTGTGCCTCAACCAAAAGAAAAGAAAAAGAATGCCAGAATAGATACCCCAGAATTTATTTCTTTAGAGAGAAAGCACACCAGGCAAACAGAAAATGGGTGAAGAGACAATAATTATAAAAATATTTTTAAGTCTTGGGGGTTACAAATCTCTATGAAAACTGGATGAAAACTATGAACTCTCTTCTCAGAAAAACATACATGCAGACAAAAATTTTACAAATAATTTGAGACTCCAGAGTCTTTCCATGGATCCTAGGTTAGGAACCACAGATTCTGAGTCAGATTTCTATTCAATAGAAGAAAAAACTTTGAAGAGTCAGATCTGCTTTTGGGAGCAGGTGGTTCTTTGACCCTGGAGGAGTTGAAGCAAAAATTAGATAAAAAATTAGCAGATATGTTATAAGAGGTATTAAAATACTAGAGGGAGCTGACTTTCCAATTCCATAATTAGATTCCATAATTCTAATGTGAACTAAATATAGGCTCAATCAACTCTCTGGTTGAACACACCCTCTAGTGCTGAACTCTACATTTAATGCTATGGTGAGGCATCGATGTCTGAGAAGATGTGGAACCTGCCTCCAAAGAAGATTAAAGTCATGGGAATATATGCAATATGCTTAAATCTACATGTTTAAGCTGGAGCTTTACAGGTTAGAGTACTCTTTCACACTATTTATCTAATTTGATGTTTTTCTTAACAGTTATACTTTTTTTCTTTTTTTTAGTTCTTTTTTTTAAATTTCAGGTTAATATGAGGGAATATGCAATTAGGGTACAGAGTTTGCTTTTTGTAAGGTTAAAGTCCAAGTTGTAGTTGTGTCCTTCACCCAGGAAGTGTGCCATATATCTGTGCAATGTACCTCTTTCCCCTCCCCCACTTGAATTTAATTGATCTTTTCTCTCCTGTGAGCATGTAGTTGTTAATCTACTAGTTTCAATTTAGTACTAAGTACATGTGATACTTGTTTTTCCATTCTTATGATACTTCACTCAGGAGAATGTTCTCCAGTCCCTCCAGGTTGTTAAGAAGAGATACAGGCGACCGTAGCTGAGTGGTTACGGTGCCGGCCACATGCACCAAGGCTGGTGGGTCCCAGCCTTACCTGGGCCAGCTAAACAACAATGACAACTGCAACAAAAAAATAGCCAGGCATTGTGGTGGGCACCTGTAGTCTCAGCTACTCGGGAGGCTGAGGCAAGAGAATAGCTTAAGCCCAAGAGTTTGAGGTTGCTGAGCTGTGATGCTATGGCATTCTACCAAGGGTGACACAGTGAGACTCTGCCTCAAAAAAAAAAAAAAAAAAAGATACAAAAACCTTCCTCTTTTTATAGCTAATAGTATTCCATAGTACACTTATACCACAATTTATTAATCCATTCATGTACTGAAGAGCATATGCGTTGTTTCCACATCTTTGCAATTGTAACAATTCATCCTTCATGACAACAAATGAAAAGGGGAGAGAAACGTTTAGCACATGGTAAGTGCTAATAATAATAAAGATATATATTTTTTACATAAAATTAATTGAATGCTTACCACATTCTGTATATTTTCAATCTATTAGCAAATAATTTTTGAGCACCCACTTTACATCAGGATCAGTACCCACGTAGATCAACTCAGTTAAATAACCTTATCAATTGTTTATTTTATCTCTAATTTATATTAATAGTTAAGGAAATTCAGGCTCAGAGAAGTTAAGTTATATTACTCAAAGGTAATATAATTAATAAAATGCAAAAACCAGATTTAACCAGAATCACTGGAACTTAAATCTACCCTCTTCTCCATTACATCTTGGTGCCAAGGAAGACCACAACTTCAAAACCACAGGTTTCTTGATCCTTCTACAACGTTAGCTTCTTACCATGGGAATATTTCAAGTCCCCAAGCACTGTAGATGATGGCATTGACGACAACAGGTTAAACAAAGCCCTCTTCTTCATTTAGCCTTCACTTAAATCCGCAAGGTCGGCAGAACAGATACTATAACCCTCAAGTTGACAAAACATAAGAACAGAAGGAGCAAGTTATCTTACCCACAGTCACAAACAGAAATAATCACAGAGCAAGAAGAAAAACCAAGCAAACGATTCTCAGCCAGCACAGAAAAGTACAACTGCTCTTGAGCAAACCCAGCAGGAATCCAGGGCCCGCCACTCCTGTAAACGAAAACTGGTATGCCTTGCGGAAACGAACTGGCCACAGAAACGTTACTAAAATAAAATAATTCAGTGAAATGCAAGACTTGAGTCCTGATATTTTAAAGGATAGAGAGGTGAGCAATTATTAGAGCGGAGTTAGAACATTTGCGGGGAGTTGAGGCAGTTATGTTAGGGCAAACCAGCCCTCGGTTTAAACGGTTGTGAGAGGAAATGAAAGGGCATGAAAAAAAAAGAGACTACCCACTTGGCGACGTGATTAAATAAATGTTATTTGATACAACGTGCACCAAAATAACGTCCGGGTCGAGTATACTTGGCACATACTTAACTCTCAAATAGTCAGCTGTAATTGTCACTGTTCTCGATGTCATGGTTATTGTTGTGAGTGAACCTCCGAAAATTTGGCCGCATAAGACGGCCAACCTCGGCTCACCGTGAGGGACCGAGGTCTGTGCCTGTCTCTCCTCGCAGGAGGAAACTAGGGCCCAGAGCCACGCGATCGTCTAGCAGCAGGCAAAGCGGGATCCTCAGGCCCAGTTGGCCGTTCGCGCCTCGTACCTTCTCCTCAGGACCGGGCCGGCCTCCCGCGGACACCCAGAAGCCGCCAGCCTTCCTGAATCACTCACCTTCATGACCGCCAGGCCCGGAGGCCACCGCGGCTCAGCCAAGGAGTCCATAGTCGCAAGTGAAGACACTGCGGGTCCGCCGCCCACTGGCCTCCGGCGTTCCACTACCACTCGAAATTCCCCGCGCAACTGCGCACGTCAGCAGTCGGCGCCGCCCCTGAGGCGCACGCGCAGCCTGCCGGAAGTTGTAGTACGCGGGCGGGGCTCCGCCTAAGGTGCTTGCACTGCGCGTGCTCCAGGCTTCTCCAGGCGCAGAAGTTGAGTAATTAGAAACCCCCAATTAAGTGTTAGGAAGAAACAGCCAAGGAATTCAACAAATCCATGTTTTGCCAGATCTTGAAGGTTAGCCTCAACTCTCCTCTTTTGGATTGCTCTTCTCGACTGCTACAGCGATCCGTCCCTGCTCTGACCAGTTTTTATATCCTTGACTTCATCCTTGCCAAATTACAATATTGTTAGAGAGGTCGTATGGTTGTCGGTTAACACAAAGGGAAGTTACGGCCCCAAAAGTGAATAGTTTCCTTGGGTGTCACAGTGGCATTGACCAGGCTCCAAATAGGGCCTCTGGGCTTTAAATAAAAGGGTTTCCTTCCCTCCCTCCCTTCTTTTATTTTTTCCTGCCTTCCTCTTTCCCTCCCTTCATCTCTCCCTCTCTCCATCTCTCCTTTCCACAATCCCCCCCTGCTCCATCTTTCCCTTCCTCCATTAAAATTAGAATTTTAGTTTACAGTCATTTTTCCTCAGGGAGAACAACCGTTAACTTTGGCATACTGCCTTCCGGATATTTCCTATGCAGATTGACAAATTCTTTGCTTGGCCAAACCTTGGTCAGGATACTGAACATTCTCCAAGGCTAATTTTTGTCCTTGTAAAATCCAGTTTTAACCAAAAACCCTGCTAAATCACTTTGGCAAGAAGCCCTACCCTTGATATCCAATCGCCTTTGGTATCTGATGGATTGTTCATCCTCCACCGTCCACCAGGTGATGTCTGATCACTCAGTCCTCTTCTCACTAAGATCCTATTAAGTCGATTTAGCCAGAGTCCCTTCTCACCTGATGTTTCATCTTAGTAATTTATATGCATTGCCTCCAACCGTGCTCCTTGACTGTAAATTTCCATTTGCCCGTGCTGTATTCGTAATTGAGCCCAATCTCCCCGTTTTGCAGGACCCAGTTGAGGTGGTCCTATGGTGATGGTCCTGATTGCATCTTCTTTACTATCAAAAGGAGCACTATTGAATAATTTTTTAACAAGATGCAAACAGATACTTTTTACCTCACAAGTATTATTATATTCAATGCATATCTCTGCCAACTTGGGCTTTATTGTTGTTTGTCTAGTTAATTAACGTCTTGAGATCTCTATATGTTTGTGCATGTAGACTTACCTTATCTTTTTAACAGCTGCATAATCCATAATATAGATATATCACAATTTATCTAGTTCCCTATTAAGGGGCATTTAGATTGCTTCTAGACTTTCACTATTGCAAAGAGCTGTAGTGAACACGCCATCTCTATAAATCTTGGAACAATTGAGCCAGGCTATATGGGGGATGATTTGCTGTAGATGGAACTACTAGATCAACTTGGGTGCTCTTTCAAAACTGAAAAGTAGCCCTAAAAATGATCCTCCTCCAAAAAGGAGGTACTAATACACCTGCATTCTCAGAGTATAAGAGTGCCTGTTAACCAAATACGAAGTGCTGACCAGCACACCACTCAGCCTATCAGCTTATCTCAGCTTTCATTCACTGCCTTCTGTAGGCCTCTGCTGCATCAAGCAGCACAGATGTTGCTCGGGGCAGAATTCTGCAGCTTTCCATGCCACTGCTGCCCTATATGGTCCATACATTCAACAAATACTTTTTAAATGCTTACAAGGGGCCAGGCCCTTGAGCTTTCCTGGGAAGTAGGCAGGTAAGGTTGTTATTTACATTTTACAGATGAGGACCCTGAGGCTTAGAGAAGCTAAGACTGTACTCTCTTCATGCGGAACTTCTGTCCCCTGAGCCAAAGCTGTACTCAGTTGATTTGTCTCAGCTTGTGCCCAAATACTCACTTGGTAATAATAATGATAGCATTTGGACAAAAGACTTTAATAGCTTATTATGTGTTATAGCTGACATTTGTTAGGCACTTATATGCAAAGCATTGTTCTGCCTGTTTTTACACATATGCATTTATTTGACTTATTCACTAATTATTCAGACTTACTCCAACTAATTGAGGAAAGGAAAACAGGTAATTTGCCCAGGGCACGCTGCTGATAGTGAACGAGAAATGACTTGAATCAGACTACCTGGCTTAAGAATCCATATTAGCCACTACCAAATATTCTCGTAAGGACCTCATCATGAGAATTGTTCCCATTTTATAATCATAGGAAATGAGTCTCAGAGAGGCAAAGAACTCATACAAAGCACTAAATCACACAGTTTGTCAGTGACAATGCTCAGGCTTGAACCTAGGTCGTTTAAACCCAAGCCAGAAGAGATCACCTATTGATGTTTTATTGAGGAATAATTGAGCAGACAAGGTTAGAAGGCAGAACCAAGTTTGAGAATCCCAAGATATTGGACCTAGAGGGACACCTACAGTAAGAGGAGAAGGGGACGGTTAAGATGAGAGGTCCCAGTAACTTTGTATCAGTTAATTAGACAAGAGCACACAAATGAACTACTGGCTGAGATGGGTGGTGTTGGGGCTTCTGGCTGCAGTGGGTAGTCTTAGAGAGACAAGGGAAATAAGTCCAAAACCAGATCCCCAGTCCGCGTGCACCAATAATCATCCCTTTATGGTACTAGTTGGTTACAAGGTCACTAGGTTTAAGGTGACAAATGTCTGGGAAAGTGAGAGAGGAAGATAGAAGAGATAGGGGAAAAGTAAGAGAATGGAAAAGAAAAGAGAGAGAGAAGATAAGGAAAGAAATGCATTTTTTTTCCATTTACCCAGGAAGACAGATATGGAAGCAGGCTTCACTTCTTGATTCTGGGGTCAAATTTTACTTCTCCATCTATAGAGACTCTCCAGGACAGCACTCTGTGCCGTTCACCACTGAGTCTCTGCGTCCAGCCACTCAGGGAGGCTGAAAGAATGGAAGAATCACTGAATAAAGTAGCGTTCCCATGAATCTTTTCTTTGCAGGCTGAGCGTTTCTCTTCTGGCCCTCTTTAGCAGTCACCAGGGGACATAGATACTACTCAAGCCTGGGCTTGAGAAGGAAAATTCAAGGGCACAGCAGGTTCTCAAAGCCCACTTGGAGCTCAGGACAAGGCATTTGTCTCGCCCTCCCCTCCATATGCATCCGCCCCCGGGAGTCATTCTCTTCTTAACAAGCTGCTGTTTCCATGGACTTCACCTTCTGTTAGATCGATAAAGAGATTGTACTTCCTTATTCAGGAATAAAAACAAAATGTTCCAAAAAAAATTTTTTCTTTTTAAATGGCAGACTAGTGCTCAGTGGAATCTCCTGTGGCACTTAGCACAAGAATCCAGAACAGGATGGCAGATAAAATACAGAAAGTCCAGCAAATCAGAATTTTAGCTAAACAGCAAACAATTATTTAGTGTCAGATGTCTACAATATTACCTACAACATACTTTTACACTAAAAAGTCTTCTGTGGTTTATTTGAAACACAAACGTTTTACAATGCATCCTGTATTTTTATTTGCCAAATCTGACAACCATAACTGGAGAAACAGTCCCCCACTTGAGCGTGGGGCCTGGCCTGGATCAACCTCAGGAGGTCCTCTGACCCCCTGTGCTCCTTGAAAGGGTCTCACTGTGCTCCTCTCTGCTCACCACTCCACTCCATCTTCCTCTGGGACCCATGCTCTTCATTCTAGTCATGAAAGAGAGTATACTAAAAACCCAGGCCTTAACCAACCCTTCCTCTTTCACTCCCTTTGTCTCTCCCTTCCTCCCTCTTTCTCTCCATCTGTCCCCTCTTCCATCTTTCCCTTCCTCCATTCATATTTATAAATATGTATTGGGCCACCTGTGCCAAATGTTTCCTGGGCCACTACCCACCTGTGCCAGGTGGTAGGATACGGAGATGAACAAGATAGATGTGGTCCCTGCTCTCGAGGGGCTGACTCTCTGGGGGCATACATGGGGCCAGGACAGAAACAAGAGAGTATGTAAGAAAATGAATTAAGATAATTTCATAAGGGTGGCGCCTGTGGCTGAGTGAGTACGGTGCTGGTCCCATATACCAAGGGTGGTGGGTTTGAACCCAGCCCCGGCCAAACTGCAACAACAACAACAACAAAAAATAGCTTGGCATTGTGGTGGGCACCTGTAGTCCCAGCTACTCCGGAGGCTGAGGCAAGAGAATTGCCTAAGACCAAGAGCTGGAGGTTGCTGTGAGCTGTGACGCCACAGCACTCTACTGAGGGCAACAAAGTGCAAATTTGTCTCTAAAATAAAATAAATTTAAAAAAGGTAATTTCATACAAGAATAATCCATGTAAAAAATAATAAAAGAGGATGATGAAATTCAGGATGGGGGACACTATAAATTAGATGATCAGAGAACCCCTCTCTGAGGTAACAGTTATGCTGATAAGATAGAGGCAGTTGTACAAAGACCCCAAGAGTAGAGAGTTCCAGGCCTTGGTAGAGAGTTTGGATTTTAATCGATGTTTACTTGATCAAGATATTTACTTCGCTGTGTCTGAGTTTTCTCATCTGTAAGATGAAGAGGATATTAGTAGAGTGTGTGTGATGCTGTAATGATGTTGTGTGAATTAAATGAGTTATTGTAAGCCAAGCGCCTGGCACCTAGTAAGCCCTGTGTGAATGTCAGCAGTCATTGTTATTTCCTTGCCATAAACACAAGGGGAAGCCCTTGGAGGGTTTTAGGCAGGGGGTGTGCCATGATCCCTGATTACATTTTCTAAAAGTTACTCTAGCTACTGGGAGAAGAAATGATTAAAGAAGAGAAAGGATACAATAGGTCATAAAGGGCTGAAGGCAGTGAGCAGTCAGGAGGAGTGAAAGCACTGTGGGCCCCAGGCTTTCTGTGGTCCCCAGTTCTAGGAACCAGGTGCTGCTTTGTCCTCGTAACAGGGCTCTTCCTAGACCCTGTCTTATTCTCTCTCTTCCTCCTTGGAACCCCAGCCCTGGGGCCAACTAGCCTAGTTTATGCCACCTATTAGACCACCACTCCTGGGAACTTCTCCCTGAGGCCAGCTACCTGCCTGTAACCACAGCGTTTTCTTAGGAAGAGCCCCAACCCCTCCTATCGATCCTTTTAATAAGTGTTTTCTGAGCACCTACTATATATCCAGCAGTACACAAGACAAAGGAATGCCCAGACCAAGTCAAGATCTGCAAATGGGAAGGGCTTTGAGACCAGAGAGGAAGAACTATTAAAGGAGAGAGCTGAATTAGTCAAGATTCTTTTGGTTATAAATGTTGAGTTAGAAAGCAAACTCAAAATGGCCTAAACAAAAGAGGGAATATGTTAGCTCATCGAACTGAAAAGTCCGGGAGTAGGTGTTCAGGAGTGGCTTGATCAAGGTGCCATCAGCATCATCTCTTTTCTTCCCTCTCAATCTGTCTTTCTTAATGCCTTATATTTGCTTTCCTCAGTGTTAGCTTAATGCTCAGGCAGACTCCCATGTGTGGTGGCAAATGTGGCCTCCAGAAACTCTGGGCCTGTATTCTACTAACATAGCTGCCTCAGAACAAAGAAAGTACCTCATTCCCAATAGTTTCCAGCAAAAGTACCAAGGCTAAATCTCATTGGCTAGAATTGGGTCACATGCCCATCCTTAAACAAATAACTGCACTTCAGATTGTCTAGGTCTGAGTTTGGAGCTGGGACTGGATACTCTAAATCAGTGCTTCTCAACCTTGCTAATGCCACAGCCCTTTAAAACAGTGCCTGTGGGTCATGACCTACAGGTTGAGAACCCCCACTCTAAATAAACAATAGGATGCTGTGAAGAGAAAAAAAAAGAATGGGTGACTGTAAGTAGGCAGATTGCAAAATGCTTACAGGTTCTTCCTCTTCCTATAACCATACCTCTTTACAATGTGACTCTTTCCATCAACAGGTGGGTCTATTTCTCCACTCCTTGAATCTGGACTTGATCATGTGAATTGGTTTGGCCAAGAAGACATTAACAAAGGTGACACAGAAGAGGCTTGGAAAATACCTGTGCACAGGGACCTGCCCTGCCTTTTGCCACTCTTGGGTACACTGTAACTGCCACTAAGTGGGCAAACCCTAGCTATAGACAGGTGGCCAAGTCATCCTTGCCACCCAGCCAACATCAAGCCACTTGAAAGATGTATCAGTGAGGCCATCCTGGACCATTCACCACCGGCCAAGCCAACTGCTTACAACAGAGATCAGCTCAGCCAGCCCTTACCAGAAAACTGTCCAATAGACCCACAGAGTCATGATAGATAATAAAGGCCTATTGTCTTAAGCTATTAGTAGCTTAAGTAGTTTGTCCCCCAGCCATGCTAACCCATGCAATGAGTGAAGCCACAGTGATCTTGTGCATGAGTCTTCTGCTTGCCTGGAACCTGGCTTGGGAGCGCCAAATACAGAATGGTTGAAGCCCCAGACCTGTTTATCCACACTCTCCTCTACGGCTGCCTCCCAGCCTCCTCTCCAGCTCTCTTAGACCCCAATACTTATCTCTGCTGTGCATAATTTCAACTATGGGAACCAGAGGCGGCCCACCAGTTCTTCATGGCCATTCCTCATTATAAACAGACAGCCACATCCCTGGAACAATTTGAAGGGTGTGTGGCTGAATCACATGCCAGAAACTTTCTCCCACCATTGGTTATGGTGTCTGAACAGCACCAATTCTTTGGTCCTTAAAGGCTGTCTAGTTTCCCAGAGCCCCCTGAGAGAGTTGACTGTCCTCTGGGGGTGCCAAAGCAGGTTGTGCCTCTTGTGTTATAGCACAGACACACTATGTAGCAATCACTTAGTCTCCCCCAAGTAAGTGCAGTTTCCTTGAGGAGATGGGAGCAGCCAGTCTCATCTCAACTCCTCCTGCCCTAGCACAAATGTAGCAGGGACCCAGAAAATGCTCCCTGGAGGAATCACCTAAAAAGATACCTGAGACCAGGGCCCTGGGACATAGGGAGAGCCTGGGCTCAGGGAGCTGAGCAAGGAGTCTCCAAATGATAAGTCTACAGTGACTAAGGAACACACTTTAGAGTCACACACACCTAAACTTGAATCCATGCTCTTCCACTTACCATCTTGCCTTGGATAAGACACTCATTTCTCTGAGCCTTGTTTTTTTTCTTCTCTAAGATTAAGGTAATAATGCCTACCTCAAATAGATGCTTTAAAATGTTGGAAAAACCTAGCAAAGCACCTGGCACATAGTGAGCAGCTGTCTATGGCAGTAGGAATAGTAGTTATTCTTATTACTGTCCCAGAGGATACAGAGGTTAAGAGTGTTAGCTCTGAAGTCAAACTGCCAGGGGTCTCAGCTCCCCCACCTCTGCCATGTGCAGATGGCAGCCTCCAAATACCATCTCCACTCAAAGGAATCAGGTTTCTTAGAGAAATGGTTGGGTTTAGGTCTGGGATAAGGCAGGTGCAAGATGAGCCTGGAGCTTTTACTAGGCCCTAAATAAGAAAGTTGTCAAAACTAGTGTTTGCAAGAGCCAGCTTGACGTTCCTTCTGCATATTTAAGCATCAAAAAGAACATTGTTTACAACTGATTGAAAAGTGTTGAGGATTTTTTTAATCCAGAACTTTATAACGAATCTCAGCAGAAGAAAAGAAAAGCCCTCACTTGCTACCATTGGAGGTTGTCATTGTATCAGCGCCTTACTCTGAAAGTTGATAAGTAAAAGAAAAAAAAAACATTTTTCTTCTTTTCCAGAATGAACTGTGTTTTAGAGAACTACTACCTCTTACGGATGAGTATTCTGGGTGATAAATATAGAAGGAATGACAAAATTTGTCACCATTTTGCATTCTCTCATATTATCATTTCAAGCAATGATTGCCGGTGGGTAATAAAGCCATTATGTGGGTGGTCCTTGGGGAAATGAATATGCATCAGCTCCCAAAATTATCAGACCACAGTTTACTTGTTTTTTTTTATTATTATTATTATTTTTTATTATTTTTTAAGAGACAGAGTCTCACTTTATCACCCTTGGTAGAGTGCCGTGGCGTCACAGCTCACAGCAACCTCCAAATCCTGGGCTTAGGCGATTCTCTTGCCTCAGCCTCCTGATAGCTGGGACTACAGGTGCCCGCTACAACGCCTGGCTATTTCTTTTGTTGCTGTTTGTCTGGGGCTGGGTTTGAACCCACCACCCTCGGTATATGGGGCTGGCGCCGTACTCACTGAGCCATAGGTGCCGCCCGTTTACTTTTTGATCACAAAGAAAATGCAGCTTTTCAATGGAAGGATGAGGGTGAACTCACCTGAACTTATCTATTAAGTGGCTCGCTCCTAAACGTGGGTGCCAAGTCATGGACACACCCTGATGTGATGTAGTGTGAAGTGTGCATCACCTAGAAAGTGTTCTTGCCAAAATTGATGAAACCAGACCTCATTAAAGGTTTATAGCCAACTTCCAGACCATGAGACATCCAGGGGAGGGCAGCAACCAGTGAATTGACAACTTATCTGTGATTAACAACAGATAAATTCAGGCTGTGGGGCATTCTACCAGAAAACCAACCATAGTTCAACAAGTCACGTGCAGAGGGCACTGGTCTGGGAAAGAGACTTAAGAGACATAATGCTTTAATACGTGTACCTTTGGATCTTGATTTGAACGAACCACTTTTAAAAGGCATTTTTGAGACAAGTGAGGACATTTTAATATGGATGGTGAAATACATTATACTGATAACTTATTAATTTCATTTAGTGTACGATGAGATTGTCTTTAGGTAGAAAAATGCATTTTTAGAGATGGATACTCGTGTATTTCAGGATGAAATGTCATGATGCGGTGATTGCAATTCAAAAAAGGCAAATCAAACTCTGAAAAAATGTAAGTAATTGTTAAATCTAGATGATAAACATAATGGGTTAATTATCCTATTCTCTGTATTCTGTAAATTTGAAATTTTTTACAGTACAAATTAGAGACAGCTTACCCTGTCTGCCATCTTACAAATTACCACATGAGGGCAGCAGAGTATCAGACTGGAAGTGGGCTCAAACTTGGGGGAAGGACGCAGATGGGCGACCACCCCTTTCTTTCACTCAACCAATTTAGTGAGAGCTGACTACAGGCAGGAGCCTGTGCTGGGCCTGTAGGGTACAAAGTCGAGTTCACCCCCATCCCTGTTCTGCAGCCACATGTGTAGTATCGGTATCTAGAGGTGGGAAAGGGGTAGTTATTAGGAACATGTCTCTATGTTTGACATCTCTGGAATGGAGACCTTGGTAAAGCATGGTGGAAACAAAGAAATTAACACAGGGACTGGAGGGAGCTGGCTATTTGTGTTGCATCAGTCAATCTACACGCACTGGGGTTTACCACTTACCAACTGTGTGATCCTGGCAAGGTTACTTCACCTTTTTGAACCTCATGGGGCTAATGATAGTTCATAGCTTATAGCTCTTCTGTTGCAGAGAACAAGATTGTCTAAGTAAATTTTTGAAAACAGTGCATAGAACATGGTATGAGATCAAAATGAACATATTTACATATCTATATGTAATATCTATATGAAAAAATGGATGCAGCTTTGGGACAGGAGCACTGGAATTAAAACTCAATAAAAGGCAAGATCATAATTATGGTAAATACATTTATTTATTTATTATTATTATTATTTTTGATAAATACAGTTATTAAGAATGCTCTTTGCTCGGCACCTGTCACTCAGTGGTTAGGGAGCCAGCCACATACGAGGCTGGTGAGTTCGAACCCAATCTGGGCTAGCTAAACAACAATGACAACTACAAAAAAAAAAATAGCCGGGCATTGTGGTGGGCACCTGTAGTCCCAGCTACTTGGGAGGCTAAAGCAAGAGAATTGCTTAAGCCCAAGAGTTTGAGGTTGCTGTGAGCTGTGACACCATAGCACTTTACCGAGAGCAACATAGTGAGATTCTTTCTCAGAAAAAAAAAAAAAAAAGTTCATTTTTCTCAACAAGCTTACAAAGCAAGTGCTGCTCCGACTGTCCCTATTTTAGAGATGAGAAAACTGAGGTGTTAAAGAACTTTCCTGAAGGCTCTAAACTGGAAGAGGGGGGAGGCCAGGATTTAAACCCAGGCAGCTTGGCCCTGGGGTCCTCATTCCTATCCATGAGGTTGGCTGTACTTTTAGGGGGTGGGTGCTGTGCGAAGAGAAAGCATTTATCTCGAGGCAGGCTATGTTGTTCTGGAGTTGACAAGAGCTGTGGACCTGGGAAAGAGGTGGTGAGAATGTGCAGGATCCCACTCTGGATGTGTTTCTCAAGAGCGCCCGGGGAGCTCTTGATACACTTCCTGGATTTTGCCTGTCCGGCATTATTTTTCAAATAATAGAACCTACCTCTTCCTTTAGGAAACGTCCCTCACCCTACTTTCAACCATATAATCAGGCAAGGCTGACCCCAAAGTCTAGGTCAAGATTTGGCAAGTGACCAGACCTGGTTGGTAAGACCCACCCTCCATTCAGGTATTGGTTCATGGTAAGCACGTGATTAAAGGTGAGCCAATAGAGACAAGCTGGGACTGCTATTCATCCCATGGAAGAGATACATTTTTTTCTGCTGGTGTAGCTGAGTTTTAGGATATAAGCCTGGAACTGCATTGGGCCATCTTGCCATCTCTTGGGAAGAATCATCCTGAAAATGCAGATGATGTGAAGGACAACAGAGCTGAGAGGTAGAGAGACCCAATCCTGTTGATGACTTTAAAACCCCTGGGCCCAGCCTGCCTGAATCTAGTTTTGCCTAGATTCGTTTGAAATCTAGTTTCAGAGGGGGCAAAACATATGCATTATAATTTAAGCTTGGCTGAGTTGGATTTTTGTCATCTGTAACCAACCAAATTCTCAATGCCTTTCTCCAACTACCTAGCCTTTTCCATTCTTCTTGCACACAAAGCTCTTTTTTTACTGAATAGCATATGCCCACTAGGTCACCCCTTGGCATGGTGTGCTCTTTCTTAGGCTTCAGTTCTCAGTTTAAGCCTCCCCTCCTCAGAGAGACTGTCTCCATCTTTCAGTCCAAAGCAGACTCCAATATCCTTCCTGACCACGCCCTTGGTATTTCTGCTTTTGTTGTTGACATTGTTTGTTCTCCAGCATTTAATCATAAACTCCATGGGGATCTTGGTTTGCTTTGTACATGGCTGCATCCCCAGTATCCAGGATGACACTTGCCACACAGTAGATACTTAAGAACTATTTGTTAAATGAGTGACTGAGAGCCACAGATGTGATCTTGCTTAATTTCCAAGCCCACCTCATTTGGATAGCATTTGCCCCTAAGTTGTGGATGGCTACTCATTTCATCCATAAATATTTATTCAGTGCTATGTGCTAGGTGCCATACTATTGTCTAGAGGAAGTATAGACAGGTTAGACGCTTAGACAAAACTTCAGACTTTCTGGGGGTAAAGAGACAACACATAAGAAAACAAGTAAAATAAATTCCAATAATAATAAGGGCAATGTAGAAAATAAAGCACATTAATTTGATGGTGACTGGGGCTGGGGATCAGTGAGGCCTCTCCGAGGCAGTGATATTTGCACAGACACTAGAAAGAAGAGGAGGGGGCAGACAGAGAGCCTGGGGAAAAGTGCAGAGTGAGGCCTGGGGGTGGGAGGCCCTCAAGGGGTTCAAGGCGAGCAAGGCTGAGGTGGAAGGTGCATGGGGAGTGCCAGCGATGAGGAGAGAGCTGTAAGGTGAGCCAGTCCTGGGCAGGTCCAGCAAGGCCACAAGGAGTGGTTCAGAGATCTGATTTCAGAGTCTGCATGTGGCAGAAGAAGCTTGTTTAGGAGAGCATGGCATGATTTGTCTCACCTCCTAGCCTTGTGCTGGCCCAAACTGGATGCAGGCTAGGCTTTCCAGGGTGGCTAAAAAGGCCTGGAATATTCTTATCCTTTCTCTTCCTCTCCTTAGCATTTTTTTATTCAAATGCAAACCTCTCACTGCCCAAAGGAAAAAACTGCCACTTCCACTGCTGTGGAGGCTAGGGGTGTCTCTTCTCCCTCTTCTACTAAAGCTCTTCTTAAGGCCACTCCAGGGCCAGGCCCCTGAAGCTACATGCACCTAGGGATAGCAGCAGGGTCATTTCTAGCCTTCCTTCTTAGGGATAGGAGACAATTGTCTGGCAGCATGTTCCTATAAGGGCTTCCCCCTCTTCCCACATACCACTCTTCTCTATGGAATTTTCCAACATGAAATGTTCACTTATGTTCAGTGCAAGGCCTGGGTCTCAGCAACAGCCTGGGAAGGGCAGCCTGGGAAGACCTTGAGGTCTTCCTTGCTCCTTCTTTGGGGGCTGTGTAAGCAAACAAGAACAGCCAGCCCCCCCACTCCCCTGCCCACAGCTCCTGCAGCACCAAGCACAAGACCCCTTTGGGTGAGGTATCGTAAGTCAGACACTCCCAGCCCAGCAAAGCCCCCAGTTACACACTGTTCTGTGTTCTACATCACATCCAGAGCCCTTCCTGTCTGGTTCTTAGCCCTAGGACAGGGGCGCAGAGAGCTGGTTCCAGAAGGGGACTGTCTACTTCTGACCTTTAGCTCTGTGACATCCTAGCAACATGTCCTAATGGCAAGTTACTTAACTTCTCTGTATTATTTTCTCATAGGGTGGTGGAGAAGTTGGCTTTTATATGCAAAAAAGCTTAGATGAAAAACTGGAATATAGTAAGCCTGCAAAACATGCTGGCCATTCTCATTCTTTCCCATTTTACTTTTTACCTACAAGAAACAGAAACTCCACTCAAGTTATCCCAAGTAAAGAGGATGGAGTATAAGGCCTCCCAGTGAGGTCAGGTACTGGTGGCTCTCTTTGGGGACCAGATAGCTTCATTTTCAAAGGCATTTACCTCCCTTTGCCCACTGGCTTTTTCATCATGTTCAGGTCTATGGCTTGTGCCTTCAGCCTCAATATTGTCCATAAGGCTCACCTTTCTGCCTCCCACTTCATCATCATGGCCACTCTTCTTCTGCTCCTTTTGCTAATAAGCCTTGTCATTTTGTTACTTCTTGGTCAAACTTCCTAAGAAAGGTCATCCATTGGCCCAGCTTACCAAGGGCCATGGTTATTAACCAATCTCCCATCCAATGCCTTTGGGTTAGCTGCCATTCCCGGTTGGGTAAGGGGACAGGGTGACATAATACCAAACATGGCCACCAAGGCCACAGGGGCAGCTGGCTACTCTCCTTAGAAAGCAGGATGAGTGTGGCAGGGGTGGTTGGCATCCTCCATATGTGTTTCCACAGACTTCGGCTAAGGCACCAACTGAAAAGCTAGAAGAAATAATCAAGATCACCTTCCCCAAGCCCCTCATTTTATAGGTGAAGAGACTAAGACCCAGCTTGGGGAAGGGATTTGCTCCAAATCTGATAGCCAATGAATGGTGGATCCCAATTCAAGATTATTCCATAAAGATCATTTGGTTTACCTAAGCATCAGATGCTCAACACCCTATTCTTCCTCTCCAGGGAGCATAGAGATAAAGCAGAAACTCTCTCCCCAGTGGAAGCCAATGGGGGTCAACACAGAAGCACGTGCTGTGCTTGGATGGCCAGGCATATTACAGAGATCACCCTTTCCATACTGCCCAAGGCCCTTGGAGCACAGCCTCTTCTTAGCCCCAATGTTCCTGAGGAAATGGAGGCTCCAGGAAGTTTTGTCACCTGCCAAGGTCAACCAGCTGATGTAGTCAGTGCTGGGGTCCACACTCAAGCCTGTCTGAACCTAGAACCTTTGCACTCATCCCCATGGTGAAAGCTCATTGACACCATTCAGGCAGTCTGTGTGGAGAGTAGGAGTGGTGTGTGCTGAGGCTAAGGGTGGGGATGGCGGCTGGAGCCCAGGGAACACAGACCAGGGGTCAGGAGAGCCAGAAGCCTTTCTCTCTCACAGTCTTGTACTGGGACTTGGAGGCAAGCCCTGGATCTTCTCTGCACCTCAGCTTCTCTGTAAAACGAGCACCCCATCACACATAAGCCCATGTGTTCTTTAGAGAGTTAGAATAGAAAAATGAGAAAACAGAAAGTGTTCTCAACAATGTGAAGAAAAATGCTGAGTGCTTGGATGCTAATTCAAAGGATCAATAATAATTATATATTACTTAATACTCTCAGTATTAGGGCTAAAAAGTAATCAAGGAATGACAGAGCTAGCATAGGTTTCTGGGAGAAGCTGAGATAGACTTCTGTACTCAAGAGAGTTGTCAGGCAACCTCTCCCTACAACCAGGCATTTGGGGGACACAAAGTCCTGGCTGACCTGAAAGGCCTAAACCAGAGGGTGTTTCCTGGGTTTTGTCTTGCAAGCAGGGGATCAAAAGGAACAGGTTTGGGCTCTGGAACCAGAGCAGTTATGGAATCCTGGACTTACACTCCCTGAGCTTCAGTTTCCTCCTTTTTTAGATGGGCTGGGGTGCTAACATAATCTACCTGCACAGGCTGTCGTGAGAAGTTAATGAAGCAAGACATGTGAAGTGCTTTGCACTCTGTCTGACACACAATATGCTCTTGATGAATATTAACTTTATTATGGTTAAGCTGACCTTGAGTCCATGGACAAGGACAAAGTGCATTTGCATGAGCACTTTTCCAGAGTATCAGTTAGCTATTGCTGCATAACTAACCACCCTAAAACTGAGTGAAAACCATCGCCATTTATTATTTTTCATGGGTCTACGCATGAAGACAGCCCCCATAATCTCCCTTAACTCTTCTTTCCTGATGCAAAGTCTTGGTGGGGTTGATACCACCTTTGGAGCTGGAGGTTTCTTTGTCCATTTCATCGCTTTAGCCTGCTTTGAGGCTGGACCGGTGGCTCAGTTCTTGTCCATAAGAATCAGACCCAAGATTTATTCTACTGAAGCTGAGGATGTGCAGGTGGTGGAAGCTTCTGCAGCCACTGCATAGCCATGAGATCCTGGACCACCTGTCTGAGCATACAGGGAAGCCACGGAGCTGAGCAGAACCAACCTGAGAGAAGAAACTGCATTCTGGAGACAAAGCTCATGTGCTCACATTGTCCAGGGTTTGAAGCCAGTCCTACCCTGAAGTTTCCAGTTATGTGAGCCAATAAAGGCTCTTTTGCTTACAGCAGTATGGGGTGAATAGTTTATCACTTGCGAACAAAAAAAGTCCTAAACAGATATATGCCCAGGAAGTGGACAGGCCAGCAATGGCCTATGCTTTGTGTCTGGTGAAATAATCAAGTGGCTAAAATTTACTCTTTGTGTCCCCTGTGGGTTAGAGACTCCACTCAAAGTTGATTTCATGATGCTAGAGTGATCATTTTGTACTATAAACAGTTTGAGGGTAGGAACCAGGTCTCATCCACCTGCCCCAACAGCTGCTTGGGGCCAGGTGAATAAAGAAGTTCTTCATACATACTTGTGTGAATGAAAAGCTTCTGATTTAGTGTACTAAATGAGCACTGTTGCTATGAGCAAGTAAACAGATTAGGGAATTTATACAACATTTAGCCTCTTAGAAGGTGTCTTCTGGTTTGTATGTGTCCCCCAAGTTTATGGGTTGGGAATTTAATCCCAGTGCAGCAGTGTTGGAGGGAAGGCCTACAAGGAGGTGACTGGATCATTAAGGCACAACCCTCATGAATAGATTTAGGTCATTAATGTGGGAGTGGGTTAGTTATTGTGAGTGCAGGTTGTTATAAAAGGGAATCTGCCCTTGTGTTATCTTTCTCTTCCACTTTCTATTATATGAAAACCCTGGCCAAATGCTTGTGCTATGCTCTTGGACTTCCCAGCCTCCAGAACCATAACTTCTTTTCTTTATAAATTACCTAGTCCTTGTTATTGGGTTATAGCAATAGAAAATGAACTAACTAAGTGGCCTAACAGTGGACTCTTGAATTAACAAGAGACCGCTACTTGATTGGTGTTGATGGGAATGACAAAAGTGGCTGAGGCTGGCAAAAGACCTTGTTCTTTTCTGCAAAGAGGCCCTTGCATAAAGACTCACCAGAGATTCCACCAGAAAGGACAGGCCCTGGAGTTACAGCAAGCCTCCTTAATGAAGAGGTCTTGTCTCCAATCCTGTTGTAATGAGCATAAACATGCGAAGCAGCATGATAAACTTCTAAAGACCATGGCTTTGGAGTCATAGAGGCTGTGTTCAAAATTCTGGCTCCTCCGCTTAGCTAATCTTGGGCAAGCTGCTTAATCTCTCAGAGCCTCAGTTTCCTCGTCTGTAGGATGGAATATGATAATGGGACTTACCTTCAATGGATGTATTGAGAGTCCATGAGAAAGTGCTGAAAAAGAGTTTAATCTGGTGCCTGGGACAGAAGAAGTGGTCAATAAACAATTCACACACACACATAAACAAAAATCTAAGTGACTGTATTATGTGTGTACACAACAAACACTAAAATGTTGCATATGCCTTGACATATCCATATTTTATGGCCTCTGACCATTTGTTGTCTTAAACTTTTATTTATTTATTTTTTTCGAGACAGAACCTCAAGCAGTCACCCTGAATAGAGTGCTGTGGCATCACAGCTCACAGTAACCTCCAATTCCTGGGCTCAAGCAAGTCTTTTGCCTCCGCTTCCCAAGTAGATGAGACTACAGGCGCCCGCCACAACACCTGGCCATTTTTTGGTTGCAGCCATTATTGTTATTTGGCGGGCCCGGGCTGAACTTGAACCCGCCAGCTCAGGTGTACATGGCTGGCACCTTAGCCCGTTGAGCCACAGGCGCCAAGCCTGTTGTCTGAAACTTTTGAAGACACTTTCTGCTTATAAAAGCTCCTGCTCCCAATCTGCCTTCGCTTTGACATTTCCAGTCGATTTTCTCAGCAATCATCCTGCAGTTACTTTCTTCAATTAGTTTTCCTCATAACTTTGACCTTCATTTTGTTGGAGCTGAGCTACAGGGCACTTGAGAGCTGGTTACTGGGGGAAGCATGCAGACAGCTCAGAGCAGGAACTGAGACCTCTCCACCCCATGAAGTGCCACCTCACCCTTTCAAAAACCAGTAGAGCATGTTTGAGAAAAGTTAAGCTGTTTTATTTCACAGGATAGCTCCACGTCAAACCAGCAGGCACCATCAGAATGCGCACCAGAGGATCCAGTCAGACACGCTACAGGACGGGCGTTTGGTCATAAGGTAGAGAAACATATCCGGGAGAGGGCAACACTTATCATCACATGGGGACAGGCAACCAGCAATTTCCTAGGGTGGTTTTGGTTTGTTTTTCCTGTCACAATTTGGGGAAGGAACCAAAGGAAACAAAATAGACCAGCCACTCTGAAGCAATCAGAATCAAACCTATTGCCAAACCATGTAAACAGTCACACTGCCGGGGACTAGGGCCTGAGCAGAAACTCAAGCCGGGATCTACTCCCATCCAAGGAAGGAAAAGTGCATTCTGGTTGTTCTGGTTCAAGGAACAGCTTTGTTATTTGCCTGGGACAGTTCACACAGAAAGGAGGTGTCAGCAAGCGGCAGCGATGGCCATTTGGCCATTGCCCCAGAGGATGGGACAGCGGGACACTGGCAGATCAACCTCAGAGAGGCCAAGAGGACTGAGACCTGACAGCCAAGTCCCTTCTCTCAGCAACCCCGGGCAGCTCTGGGTATGTGGGGAATTCTCTACATGGCTGCTCAGAAGAGAGGAGACCCCAGAGAACCGGGGAAGTTTTCCTGAAACGTCAGCATTAGCTCTGCATAGCAGAAATCAGCTAAGCAACACCTCGGCTCACCCCTTCCTGCCTTTTCCTCCCCACCACCCACCCTCCTTCTCAGCCCAACAGGGCTCAGCACCATGGTTGTGAGCCAGTCATTCTTCTTTCTGGGTTTCTCAGGAGAAAGAGGCATTTGCTCTAAAGTGAAACCATCTGGATGTGTGAAAAGTTAGGAGTAGAAAGACCGAGAAGAAGAACCATCACATCAGTCCTCATGGTTTTCCATTAGCCGTGTACGTGCACCGAGTGCCTGATAATGACCAGGTCAGGCAAAGTCCTCCGCATTCATGCCTCCTGCATGAGAAAGAAATACACCCAACAAGGCACTCCAAGGGACCCCAACAGAGAAGAAAGCCCTACGGAAAGGCCTTTCCCCACACCGGCTCCCCTTCGGGTACCACAAACCAGTTTTAAGTGTTTGTAAGGCAGATCTCTGAACTGCTGGTTCCAGCCGATAGCCAAAGGGTGGCTCGATTTCCCTGTGTCTCTTCCCACTCTGATTTCTTCATTGAATAGAAACCTTTCGTCCCTTGGGAATCCATTTCTCTCCTGCCCCCTGGCCTGGTGACTTCAGAGAAAAGACTCCCAAGTCTAATTCCCAAGCCCACAATTGCCTCCAATTGTGTGCACTCTGTCCGGGGTTCAAAAGGCGCTTCAAGGTGAGAAATCGTTAGCACTGAAAACAAGGAAAGGCAAGGATTTTTCATAGAATCCCACAGCTCAGAGCAGCTCTTTAAGAGGAAAAGGGAAGAAGGGGGGAGTAGGGTAGGAAGCACAGCTTGTTCTCAATTTTATCCGAGAAAGGTCTTTAGCGGCAGCTGGGCCACAGGCCCAGGAAACTAGACCAGGAATTAATTGTCTTTGGTCAGTTTTAAATGAACATCTTGCTGGTTCATTCCTAAAGTAGACTGAACATCGGTTATACATAAAGACAAAAGGCTTGAGCTCAGGATAAGTCGAAGGTTAAGAAATCATTCCGTGAAGCAAACAAACAAACAAAAAATGCCCGTTATCAACTAACTGATCAGTACAGCTTTCAATAATGATGATGAACAAGTAGCTAAACACCACTTTCCCTTGTACAATTGGTTATATTGAGGACTACTAACTAGGTTACTACATTTCCCCCACACTCACTGTACAGTTAGGTTTCTGGTATTTGTTTTTACATTGATCTATCTACTAGGTGCAAAGATTTGGTGAGTGGCATTGGCTATAATTTAATTGTAGCCTTTTGAAAAAATTACAGTTTCACATTTTAACAGTTACTTTCCAGCATTTAAGCAAATACAGCAATATATAGTGGACTTAAACAGGCAGGAGTCAGGAAGAGGATGCCAATGTTCAGTGAATGTTGATGGGATTGGACGATGTGCAGGGTTAACGGAGATGAGCCTGGAGCCAAATGAGGAAGCAGGTAGGCGGGGAGTATTTTTCCACTTGTTTCTGGTCAGACTTGCTGCTGGATGAGTGGGGATGTGTCTGCCATCTGTGCATGCAACTTCCTAAATGTAAACTCACCAGCCATTCCCCAATGGGAAAAAATAGGTGCTGAAAGAAAACAGCATAGGCTCTGCCTTCAGGGAATTCAGTGAAAGTAAGGAAAAGTGAAACCAGTCAATTCAGAGAAAAATCCACACTGTCTGACTGGTTTTACATCTACTGCTGCAGAAGGCAACAGATTCGTCTACTCAAATTTTTGCATTTCATCTAGTAGTCATGGTAGAGAACATTACACTTCCCACGGGAGGCTACTGATTTTAAGGTCTCAGAGCGGCTCTGGTGTAGAAATAAAAAGTCTTGTATCATGGCTGGACAGCATTAGCATCCTTTTAAGTAAAATAAATGAACTTAGGAGCCTTATGCAACCTCCACCCTCAGCCAGCTGACAAGTCCTGGGCAAATCACAAAACACAGCCCAAGGCCTTATTCTCCCAAGCTGTAAAATGGGTTGTCTCTATGTGCTCAGGGGCAGAGGGCCTTTCTATCCAGGTGATAAAAAAGAAAGGTTGCTTTACGCAAAACAAGGGAGGTCAAGTCTGTCCTTGGCCTCTCCCTGCCATTCTCTTTTTGCCCCCTTTCTTAATTCTTCCTTCCACTGGTCTCAGGTCCAGTCCCTCAGACAAGATAGAACAGTTTACCACTCCTGCGCGCCCAGGGATCAGTCACGTACTAGGTCCCTCCCTTTGGGTGTATTTAGCTCTGTGTGGAGGACCAGAGGAGAGGGTAAAACTTAATCTGGTGGGTTGAAATGCTAATGATGGAATTCAGGGCTTTTAACAAGCTGGTAGGAAAATTCCACCATCTTCTTCCTAATCCATTAGGTGGTTTCAAAAAGGTTTGGATGGTGTCAGACCTAAAAGACTTACCATACTAATGATAATCACAAGAGTGATGGTATTGGTACAGCATTGTCGCTTCTGCACAGCCTGTTCAATTCACTAGATCTTTATTATCCTCATTTTATAGAGCAGAAAAGTGAGGCTCCATGAAGTGGAATGAGCTGCCCAAAGTCCCCCAGTGTTGGCTGGGACTGCAACTCTGCACTTTTGAACCTAAACCTCAATGGCCTCAAGAGAGAGGGATGGAGAGGAAACCTGGGGACAACAGGAAAGGGACTGGGCCTGGCTTTGGGGGGGAGGGTGTTAGTAAAAGTGCCCTCCCCTGTAAAACAAGCGGATCAAAGGAGGAGGTGAAAAGGTGTAATGGACTCTAATAAGAGTGACCCAGAAGGCCTTTTCCCAGCAAGAGGCAAAACCTGGCAAGTTCTCCTTGAAGATCATGCACCCCATCTCTATCATGTTCTCAACTTTAAATGCTCAGGAGGGAGTGGGGAAGGGGACACTCACTAGGAGAGGGGAAGGAGTGAAGCTCTTTCTCTTGTATAAACTCAACCATCAGTGTTCCCTGGGACAGAAAGTGCCAAGGATAACCCCCTCCTCAGCCCCTGGTCTGAACTTCATGCAAGAGGGCACCAGCCAAAGTGCCTCACAGCCTGATTTTAAATGAAAACGATGTGACTCAAAGCCTCCTTGCCTGTTTAGTTCCAAATCTGACACAATATAATTAGTAGAACGAGGAAAAGAAAAATTTAAATATTTTGAGAATGATATAAGTTAAACCTCTATAGTTACCACAGATTTATTCCTACAGCGTCTCTAGGTTTTGAAGTATTCCACACCACTGTATTTTTTTTGTTTGTTTCCCCAACCACATGTAATACTGTGCTACGGACGGGGCTGAGGTTTTCACTATCCCGTTTCTACACACAAACACAAGGGTGGTCAGGGGTCTTCTCACCAACTTCTCCCATGCCTTTCGGGGTACAGTTGGCCTTTGGCCTCCGGGTGGATGGGCAGGGTCTCTGGGGTGGGTGGGGGGAGGGACTGTTTTCTATGAAGGGTTCCCCACCTCTAGGAGCAGCCTGCTTGGGGTACCGCCTGCCCCACCCTTCCTTGAGGGGCAGATTGTTCTGGAAGGCCACGACTTCTGGAGACAGTGGGAGACTGTTTTTTTGTTTTTCTGCAGGTTAGTGGTATATTGCTTAATTCGCAGTTACTATGGGCTTCTAAATTCTCCCAGAAAAGTCCCTGCAAATCCCACCAAATAACTCAGTGGGAGATGTTTGGTGGCATGGGTCTGAGGTAAATCTAAGTTTCATAAAAAGAAAAAGGAGATACTATATACATTTAGTATGTGTGTGTCCAAATCCAGTATATGTATATAGATGCATAAATATATATATACACACACCTACTGACACAGACATACATATACATGTGTGTATAGCACACATATATACACACACATATGGGTATGCAGAGAGGATGTGGAGAGGAATTCCAGTGATACGCGGAGAAGCCACCTAGCACGTCGCCTGGATCTTGGGGAACACTGGTTGGGCTGCTCTTGCTCCCGCACTCCTTGGGGTGTCTGTTCACACAGGAGAGAGGTCCGTGGGATTCCCGTGGCTGAAGGTGCGCCGCGGCCAGCGCCTGGGCCTCAGCTCCGCAAGGACACTCGGCGCTCCCAGCCTGACCGCTGCCCCACAAGGCCATCGGGATCACTGGGAAGCCCGTGGAAGCCACCCGGCCACCCTGGGCCTCCGTGCCCCACGGCGGGGCCGCCAGTCCTGCAGGTCACATGGTGCCCGACTTGTCTGCGGAGCTGTTGGGGAACATCTTCTCGGTGGGCGTCACGGCCGGGCTGCCCACGCCCGAGCTGCTGCTGCTGCTGGACCGATGCTGGACCACCGGCCGCACGGGCCGCATGGGGGGCGGGCGCAGCTGGGCGCCGGCCAGGCGGGCGGACAGGGCCGGCTTGAAGGTGGTCATCATCTCGGTGGAGGAGCTGCTGCTGCGACGCATGGCGGCGTCGGGGTCGCGGATGACGATGGTGTGCAGGGGGCTGGCGGGCTCCGAGCTGATGGGGCCTGGCGGGTTCTTCAGGGGCTCCAGGGTGTCCAGCACCACATCCGGCGCCTGCTTGACCGTGTTCTGCCTCTCGAGTTCCCGCAACTCGTGCAGAGCCGTGCTCATGGTCTTCTCGATGTCCTGGGGACAGAGGGCACGAGGGTCAGTAGAGGCCACAGGCCTGGGGGCCGATCCTCCCTGTCTGCAAACCTGCTTGTGGGCCTTCTTTTTTTTTTTCCCCAGACACAGAGTCTCACTTTATTGCCCTCAGTAGAGTGCAGCGGCATCACAGCTCACAGCAACCTCCAACTCCTGGGCTTAGGCGATTCTCTTGCCTCCATCTCCCCAGTAGCTAGGACTACAGGCGCCTGTCACAACACACGGCTATTTTTTCGTTGCAGTTTGGCCTGGGCCGGGTTCGAACTCCTCACCCTCGGTATATGGGGGCCGTGCCCTACCCACTGGGCCACAGGCGCCACCCTGTGGGCCTTCCTGGGGAGGTTTTCCAAGTAGCCTAATGGCTGGAGTAGAGACTAAGACCCCAGGGTGTCTTACCACCACCTGGGAGAATCAATGTGGGTATCCCCTGCACTCCAGGAAACAGACTTAATAAGAGCAGGTCAGACGACTGGTTAAGAGGGCAGGCTCTGAAGTCAGACCCAGGTTCAAATCCTGGTTCTGCCGTTCCCTTTCTGTGTGACCTTTGGCAAGTTACATTACCTCTCCTGGCCTCTAGAATCCTCATTTTTAAACTACAGATAATTATAATACACACTTCAGGGGGTTGATGAGTCTATTAAATAATATGGCTCTTGGGGTGGCACCTGTGGCTCATCGAATAGGGCGCCGGCCCCATATACCAAAGGTGGAGGGTTCAAACCCGGCCTCTGCCAAACTGCAAAACAGAAAAATAGCTGGGCGTGTGGTGGGCGCCTGTAGTCCAGGCTACTCGGGAGGCTGAGGCAAGAGAATTGCCTAAGTCCAGAAGTTGGGGTTGCTGTGAGCTGTGTGATGCCACAGCACTCCACAGAGGGCAATAAAGTGAGACTCTGTCTCTACAAAAAAAAAAAAATTTTCTAAATTAAAAAAAAATTAAAATTAATAATAATAATATGGCTCTTGTGAAGAGCTTTCTGACACCCTGGCTCAGAAAAAGCACTCAAAAATATTGACAATGACAATAGCAATAACAGCTGATGCTAAGCACCAACCCAAACCCTTTCCACAAATAATTCATTTAATCCTCATACTTATGAGGTAGGAACTGCCATTATGCTCATGTCTCGCGTGAGGAAACTGAAGCTCAGACTGGTTAAGTAATTTGCCCAAGGCCAAACAGCTAATGAATAGCATAGCCCAAGTCTGAACCCACGCAGTTTAGTATTATTTAAAAACAAAAACAAGGGCAGCACCCCTAGCTCGTTGAGTAGGGCGCTGGCCACATACACCAAGGCTGGCGGGATCGAACCCACCTGGGCCAGCTAAAACAACTGCAACAACAACAACAACAAAAATAGCCAGGCATTATGGCAGGAGCCTGTAGCCCCAGCTACTTGGGAGGCTGAGGCAAAAGAATGGCTTAAGCCCAAGAGTTTGAGGTTGCTGTGACCTGTGACGCCACAGCACTCTACCCAGGGTGACAGCTTGAGACTCTGTCTCAAAATAAAAAATAAATAAAAACAAGAGCACAAAAAAATTGTCCACAGAAAAATTATTTCAAAAGTATACATCTGAGTGTTCACAATCTCTATCCCAAAATAGTGAGATTCCTACTTTCTTCTCTATATTATAAAATTTTTGATTTTTAAAATATGGAAATTTTGAAAAGCAAGAAAAATCTTAGTCTGTTTAATTTCTAAGGATGTTATATTTGAGTACTCATCAGTAGGAGAGCTCTCTGAAGGACCCAGAAAAGAGAAATGGTACCTCCAGGCCAGCATGGGCAGCTTTCTAAGACTCCTGTATCCTCAAGCCAGAGGAAGGCCAGAGGAAAGCCACTGGATCTGGAAGGCAGAATTGAACCCAGGAGCCCTTAGAGAGGACACAAGACCCTGGACTTCTGAGTGAAAACGCATCACAGCCACTCGCTGGCCATGCAACCTTAAGAAGGAGTCAGTCACTTGGCACCACACTTTGTTCATCTGTGAAAAGCCCAAGTGTTTACTGTGAAGATGGAGTGAGATGATGGATGTGATGAAGATTTGTAAACTGCCAGACGGTGGTTTTCAAACTCCTCCTGGCCTAAGAGTCCTTGGTTCCCATGACTGTTTACAGGGATGCCTTCCCATCCAACAGACACAAGAGGACCTGTTTGAGGGCACAGGGAGGGAAATTGCTTAAAACCACCACTGGCAGGTGCTGTGCACAACCTCACAGACAAATGACTAGTAAGACAGGCTCGATTTCAGCTTGACTTTCCACAAATCCTGAAAAAAACGTGAGTCTGGTGAGATGGATGGGAGTGGAGCCCAGCGATGCTGTGGCCAGACTCTTCCCCACCCTCCTCTTCCACACTGTCCTTCCCCTGCCTGCAGGTGGCCTCGGCCTACCCTGGACTGTGGCTCTGATCTGGCCACAGTCGGGCTCCCAAACTCTTACTTACTCACTGTCCCAGCCAACCCCTTTTGCTCTGCTGAGGGACAATCGAGGTCCCACTAACAGCTAATGTTACCTTTTATGCTTCTTTTAGTCCTTGTCCCAGGACACTGGGAGCTTTAAGAAGGGGCTTTTTGTGCCTTATCCAAAAGGATGTGGTGTGTTGGGGGGAGAGACAGCAGTCTTTTCCCTGGTTCTGCCACACCCCAGTCCTGCAATGACACAGCAGCTTTCCATGAGCCACCCTGTCATTTCACCCACTCTGCTTGAATTCAGTCCCCTACTGACTTCACTAGTCTCTCTGTTTGCTCTAGTCCAGCGTGAGCCGCGAGGTGACACTTGAATAAATAAAAAATAATTACCACCTCTCCACCACTGTCCCCCAGGTCCCCACCACTCTACCCTGGCAGAGAATGAGCAGAGATAGAAAGCTCAGAGAAAGCAGCTGAGTTGTTTAGGCAGGAGCCTCGCATTAGTCTGAGAGGTGAGTCCCCAGAGCAGAGCTTCAGAGAGGCACTAGGGGCAGAGTGGAGAAGGCTTCTCACCTCCTCCCAGAGTAAATCTTCCACTTCTAATGGTTGTGTTTCAAGTTCCCCAAACAGCCTCTTTAACTGGGTTCAAATCTAAATCCTAACAGACATGTTGAGAACAGGGAATTTGGGGTAACTCTGCCTACTACTTTGGGTCTCCAAACCACTGCTCCCCTTTGTAGCCTGCAAAGTCAAGGACTCCTCAGAGCTAATGCTGAGCAGGCCAGAGGCTGTCCAGTGGTTCTGGACTATTTACATATTCTTTGCCATGCTTTCCCATTTAACATTGGTCAGCAAAAGGGGATTTTGATGGCAGATATCCAATTAGAGTGTAGACCCCTCTGCACACTGAGGGGTCTACACACTGCATGTAGCAGTCCCCAGGTGCATTCTTTGGACTGGTCTTGCAAAATGCTCCATGAATGAAGATCAGAGAAGTCCGGGAGATGGGGTGTTCCCTGTTCTCTTTCTTGGAGATTCACAACGCACATCCACATATGTAAAAGTTCTAAGAAGTCTTGCAGATTAGCCATTCACCTCGGTCAGAGCAGTATTCTCCAAACTCGGTTGACCACAGAAACACTTATTTCCCACCCACCTCCTAACATCCTGTGGATGGGACCTAGTTTCAGAAACAGTGCTCTTAAACTGCATTTGGTTCTTTACTATGTGAAGGCCTCTGGGCCAGGCCTCAGGCAGCCCCCCATCATGACTGGCAGAACCTTCTAAACTGGTCAAGTTTCCAGATGATGGTGGCTGCTAGGGTGATGTTCCTTCAAGGGTGGAGGGACCAGCAGGCAGCCGGCTTCCTCTGCTGGATGTATTAATCTTTAGGAATCCCCTGGGGGTGGGCATCAGGACAGGTGGCAGAGCTAGACCCCCATGTGTGAACAGGAGTTCTATTTGCTAGGTGCGTTGTTTCTGTGTTCCGTCCTCCCTTGAACCTTCCTAGCCTCCTCTGAGACTCAGCCCACACAACCTTTTCCCCTTCCCCTGTTGAACAGGGGACAAAATTCTCCACAACAGAATTCTCACAGCCCAGAAGGCTCTGCTTTGTCGCTCTTACCTTAAGTGGGGAGAGGGTACATAACGGGTTCCCACCCCAAATGCCAGACAGGAAAAAAAGGGAAACTTTTAGAAATATGATAGAAGTGTCAAAAGCACATGCTATCAGTTATGTGAACTGTTAAACAAATCACAGTTCTATTCATATAAAAATCAGGTAAATTTCTCATCCAAATACAACAAATAAATTAAAAACAAATGAAAAAAACCTATCTGCACTTTGAAGACTCTGGAACATTCTTCCCTTCCAGCTTCAGCTATTTAGTTCTTCCCACCCTGGGTCTTGGCTCATGTCCACTCGGGGGACGTCTCTCCCTCCTAGGTGGAACCCCCCCATTTTAGGGTCTCCACATGCTGTGCACCACTCCTTACAGGCCCCCAGTCCAACTGCTATTTCACAGCTGTGTGTGTTTATTGGTTGATGCTCCTTTCTTCTCAGAATTGTAAGCTCCATGTGCACAGGGACTGAGTCCATTTTAAGTCTTCATTATACTATCAGTGCCCCGTGTGGTGACTGTCACACAATAGATGCTCAATCAGTAATTGTCAATGAATGAATAGGTGGATGAATGAACAGAGGGATGAATGAATGAGTAGACGAATGAATGAATAATTCGGTCAAGTCACCGACCATTACCCCATCCCCATAATCTCCAGCCCTGCACACTGAGGGTGTTCAGACTTTGCGGAAACCCTAGCTAGCAGCTGCAACCCACCAGCTTTTGCTCCCAAGGGAGGCCCAGCCAGGGGAAGGGCACCCAGCTCTCTCTCTCATCAACAGGCGTAGCCCTGAGCCTGGATTAGGGTCAAGGTGGTTTCCCAATCCCCTCAGAGGGGGGTCTTGGCTGGTCCCAGCCTGCCTTCCCACTGGCCCTTACTTCTGCCAGGGCCTCAGCCTCCAGGGACTTGTGGTCCCCTAGGCTGCTGTGTCTCGTGGAGCTGCAGGTCGACCTCATGGAGTGCCCTTCGGAGAGCGCCTTCTTGTCAGGGTAGTTGATGCTGCCAGCACTCCCAAACGTCGCCATCCTCCGCTTCTCGGGGCTCTCAATCCTCCCTCGGGTGAGGGGGATTTTGTGGGGGCTGCTGGGGCAGGCAGCAGCCCGGGGTGGCGTGTCTATGCTAGGGCCCAGGCCCCGTGGTGGGCTGTGTGTGTCGCCCCCGCTTCTGCGCCTGGGGATAGCCGCTCCGTCAGATCGTAACCGCACTCTGCAAAGGAGCCAGGGGCAGGGGGCATGGGGTAGAGGTCAACCCTGGCCAAGGCTCAGAACGGGTCTGCCAACCCCCATGCCAAACACTACATGCTAGTCTAGGGAGCAGGTACAGTAAAGCCTCGTCCAGCCAGACACTACAGCTCTGCGATGAAAGCACTGGCTTGGCATATAACTCGCAACAGGAGAAGGCCCGATCTGCACCCACAAAGCGATTTGGAGCACGGTGCTTCTAAGCTGCAGACAGTGGTGATGCTAATCACAAAATGAATCCTGTCTCCATTATACTAATCACAAAGGCCAGGAGGATTTCAACCTGGAAATGCTTTGGTGCTAGTTTGGCCCACGATACATTCTGAAGCAGTTCAGACACTTCCAAGAATGAGCTTCTAGTTGGTCTGAAGCATTGAGGCTTGACTGTACCAAAGTTACTAGTACCCCACAAGCAAAGGAGGGGCCCCTGGGACCTGAACACAATCTAATCCTTCTCCTATCCTCAATCTCTCCAGGAAAGGATTATTTCTATAAGACTTTTTCAGATCTTGGACCGCCAGCCATTGAGAAGTAAACACTGTGTCACTGAATACCCCTGCAGGGATTCGAATGTGATCAGGAGGGCGAGCCCTCACCCTGAGTCTGCTGCATGCTTTCCTGCATCCTCTTTCAGGTCCACTTTGTTAATCTGTTAAATGGGCATAATATTCCTCGCCCACCTTCAGGTCAGTTTGAAAGCGCATCCAAGTTCTACACGCAAGAGATTTTGCTGCATCCTATGGAATCACCAAAGATTCTGAGGACCCAGGGAGGGGAGGGAAGGCTGGACGTGGCCAGAGGGATGGGGGAGGGTGGTGTGTTGAGAATGGATTTTGACTAGCGACCAAGTTCAACATGGTCAGCTGCACTTTGGATCCCAGTGCCAGTAGACAAGCTAAGCAGTGCCCGTGAGTGCCCCAACAGGACCAAAGCAGAGGAACCAAGGAGAAGTATTAAGAAAACAAGAGCAGGAAGAAGGGACACAAGGGAAGGAAGAGGGAGAGGAAAAGAGGCAGAAGATATGGTCCTCCTAGGAGTCAGGGGACCAGGACGTTTTCATCTACCTGCCCCCGTCTTCCACATCCCTGTCCTTTACCATCTTATCATCACGGTGCCCTGAGCTATTTACTAAACTTAATAGAATATGCTGAAAAGAGGCTGAATTAGGACATCTGCTGAAATAAATTCATGAAAGTATGTTCGCATTGCAACTGATTTTTTTTTTTTTTTGGCTTTATCTGCAAATACCCACACATGAGTTTGTCACATGACCTCCTTCCACTGGAAAAAACATATCACATTTTGAGAGTCTGATTTAAAAAGCAGTGAGAAACTGTCAGCTTTTCTTTTCTACTTATTTCCTCATTTATCTTTTTAATAACCATGGAATTTGGAGTACACCTGTTCTCAGAAGGACGGTGTAGTTCCTTGCCTGGGAGAAAGGTCATGTGACCCAACCCCACCCACACATGGGGAATAAAAAAATTGGCAAATCTGCTCTCACCAAAAAAGTGGGTGGAGTCGAGTGTCAATTTCTCCCAACGCATGTGTAGGCGTGGGTTTTCTGTTTGTGTGGTGCTTTTCAGAGAGCACTGTGCTTTTATGTGTTAAATATAACAACTCAGGTCTTCAACAGAAAGCTGGGAGGAGAGGCAGGAACTGGAGAGAGATAGGGAAAACACTTGCCAGTTTGCATCTCTCTCTCATTTATTATTATTATTCTTGTTTTAAATACAAAGCAATGAGTTCCCAATACGTCTTTCCTCCTTCTCCTCCTGCCACCCAGGCTGGCTCGTTTCATACCTGGCATTCTGGGGCCAATGCCAGCCCGCCTGCCCAGTGTGACCCTCATCACATCTCCTGGGGAACAAGGGGCTACAGTCTCCCACTTCTCTCCTCCCTCCCCCCTTGACTCCCCTAAATCAGATTTGAGCAGGCATGTCACTAGCAGGAAAAAATGAACCCGCATTTCCTACCGGCCCATCACCCCCCCAAAGCTGTAATCCGAGATGTGCTCTGTGGGGGACTGGAGGTCATTTTTGGAGGAGGCCTTGTCATCCAACAGTGGTCCGCTGCTGGCCTCGCTGTCAGCCTTCTGGCTCAGGCTGTCGGAGAAGGCATCATCCCTAGGGAGAAGACAGACATGAACTGGAGGTGCCTCCTGTGGGAGAGCCCAGATGGACAGGGCTACTTGATACCTGAGGGGCTGAATCAACACACGTTACGGCTAATCTGTACCCACAGCTCGGGAGGAGCCCTCGGCCCACTCATGGACTTCCTCTCGTGCACACCCATGGCAACGCTCCTGGAGTCAGTTTCCACAGCAGGAGACGCTCTTTCCTCCCACCGTCCCAAATCTCCCTCCCACCTTCTCTCTGCTCCTCTAGCCAGGTCTCCCCCAGGCCTCTCTGACCTAGGACAAGCTATGTGCTGAAGGGAGAATGGGAGAAATGACAGGTGGAGGGCGCAGGGTGAGCGCCGAGCACGCAGTCTCTATCCAGCTCCACGAGGAACGGTTTAAGGCTAAGCAAGCCAGGAAGGAGGTGCCTCCATCCCTTACCTCCCCACCCAGGGCTTGGGACAATTGTCAGAGTGCTCAGACAGCCTCCTTCCAGCCTCCTTCCAGCATTCTCCCTTCTGTGACTTCCTCCTGCCCTCAGGGACCTGGGGACCCTGGGAGGCAGCCAAAAGCCCTCCACAATGGCACTCCTCCTGTGCTTTGCTTGATTCAGGCCTTTCTCCCATCAAAACACAGGTTTTTAGTCCCCTTCCCTTGAGGTCTAGCTTGGGGGCTGCTTCTATGGCAAATCAATCGGCTGAGCCTGCCCAGAGCTCATAGGGAATAAGGGCCTTCGTGGCTCTCAAAGAAATAGAAAGCATAGACTTTCTGTGGTAGGCATTTGGGATGCAGGGCTCTTTTTTTAGCCCCTGAAATTATAAAAATATAGTATAAAAAATTAACTGGAAGTGAGGGCCTGGTGTTTCTGCCCATCCCCTGAGACAGCCCCCTCTGGAGAGTAGAATGGTGGGCAGTTGAGGAGGTGGTGGGCTGGCTACCACTACAAGGAAGGGCCAGGAGAAGCAGGCATATGGCAAGATCCTGTGGACACTGGAGTCCTCGGAGGGTAATGAATGCTGGACCAGGATGCTGGCCAGGGGCAGCAAACACTGTGTACTCGGAGAGATGAGAAATTTGCATATTTGCTAAATGGATCACCATTGAAAGGGAATTAGATCTAACCCACTGGTAGAGAAGACCAAGCATGTACCCGGGAGAGCAGGTCTCGGGCATGCAGCCCAGCACCCCTTCCAGGGCCCAGTCCAGACATCACTGATGTATTGCATCACCTTTACAGAAGGTCCCCCCTCACTCACATGTCCTGCACCACTATGTACTGATGAGGGATGAGTCCGTCCACGCCGTTGTGCCGGCCCTCCCACCAGTCCTCCGAGGCGCGGTGGTAGAGGAGCAGCGAGGCCCCCTTCTTGAAGGACAGCTCACGTGGGGACCGACCCACATAGTCAAACTTGGCAATAGCCTCAATCTGCTCCACTTCTGGAAGGAAAGTGAGGGAAAGAGCATCCCTGAAGTCATCAGAGGGGCAGTCCAGAAGCCGCACTCAGATGGCCCTAGCTTCTGTGGGAAGGGACAGATAGCACGCTGGGTGAGGATGTGTGGGCTGGGGCTTGGCGGCTGGGGCTTGGCGGCTGGGATCTTAGGCTGAGGCCCACTCTCCACTTTGAAGTCTCAGGCAAGCCCTCCAGGTTCTCAGGATGTACCACTGGAGCTGATACCCACATCCTTATTTTCCACTGCCCCTCTGGGTCCCCACTTCATGATCCTCATTCAAACAACATATGAAGGAATTATTCTTCTACACCTTAACACAAGTTCTGCTTCTATTTTTCCAGGAGCCCATTCCTTCTTTGTCCCCTTAAAATACTTTTAGTGGTTCTTAGCCTTTGGGGAGGTCAAACAGATGGTGTATGTGGACCTTCTGTGCAAAATGTGGTACATGATTTCTAAGGGCTCATTGTTAAGGACTGAATTCTGTTTCCCAAAAATTTATATGTTGAAGCCCTAACCCTCAATGTGACTGTATTTGGAGACAGAACCTTTAATTAAGGTAATTGAAGTGATTAAAGTTAAATGAGGGCATAAGGGTGGGGCCCTAATCTAATAAGATTGGAGTCTTTATAAGAAGAGGGAGAGACTCTTCAGCTGGCTGCCGCAGCACCAACACCACCAAGGACAGCCCAATTTCTTATTTCAAATATATGTTCTTTGATTTTTCCAATATAATGACTCACTACCATTTTTATACTAACTGATACATGCTTCATTTTTAGGGAAAAAAAAGAAGCCATTTGATAATTTATGTCTATAGCATGTAAAACTAAAGAAATCATGATTAAAAGTCATAGTCTGCTTAATCTTTTAAAAAGCAGTACTGCTAGTTTAGTTTAGTTTATGTGTCAGAGCTGAACAGCTATGAGATATGAAATTCTGAGCGAGTTTGCATTAAAAATAATCCATACAATCAAGCCAATTATTATTTGCAGCCCTACACTTGCCAGAATTATGCCTTTCTCATTTGGCATTGAAAAAATTCAAAGTCTTTGATGAAAATTGAATACATACATATTTGCTACACGTATCTAAGACTGGCCCACTTTAGCCTCTTACGACTTCTTACCCCTATTCATCAGCATATCATCAGTCATTCCAAACATGCTGTGCAGGATGGCTCGAAATGTGTTACAGTCTAGGCCAGTATTGCCCAATCTTCCACCAATTCCTCCCACCAAGCTGTGAAAAAGTCTTATGAGACACTCTATTTCACTTTTTTTGACTGTGAAACAAAAAGACAAATAAATACAAATTAATCATTGAGTTATTCAAGCTAATTAAATATATTTTACTAAGCAGCTTACTTTGTTTCTATGATGTTAGGTGCCCTGATAACAGGGAAAAAATATGACTTGCTCTTTACGCAGTGAAGGTGGGCCTCACTCAGAAGTCTTATAAGACAAGATATTACTGCTAATTTATGTCATGTAACACTCACTACCATAGATCTGTGGAGAGAAATCAGTATGGGAAAGAGGACTTGGGCCATTTTCAGGGAGTAGACTTTGAACTGGGCCTTGAAGGATGTGTATATTTATACAGGAAGGAATATGTTGAGGGTGGTGAAGAAGTGAAGAATTCCAGGAAAAGGGGACAACGTGAGTAAAGGAAAGAGGTAGAATTAGGGCTGAGATTCAACATGCTGTATTGAGAGCTCATAAGGAGTTGGGAAGAAGTAAACAATAAGGCTGAAGAGGATGGGCTGATGGTAGAGGGCCACAAACACTTGGTTGAAGAACTAATGTTTATTTATTTATTTTTGCAGTTTTTGGCCACGACTGGGTTTGAACCCGCCACCTCCAGCATATGGGGCTGGCATCCTGCTCCTTTGAGCCACAGGTGCTGCCCCAGAACTAATATTTATTTTAACACAGGAGTACTTTTCATGTTGTCATTTTTTGGAACATTTGTGTGAGAATCAACTCCTTTCTACTGCCCCATGCTTGTTAAATATTCAGATTCCCAGGATTTTTCCCCAGATCTGCTAAGTCAGAATTGCTAATAATTGGCCTAGGAATCAGAATTTATTTATTTTTTTGAGACAGAGTCTCTCTATGTCACCCTGGGTAGAGTGCTGTGGCATCACTGCTCACAGCAACCTCAGACTCTTGGGCTTAAGTGATTCTCTTGCCTCAGCCTCCCTTGTAGCTGGGACTACAGGCGCCCGCCCCAACGCCCAGTTATTTTTTTGTTGCAGTTGTCATTGTTGTTTAGCAGGCCCAGGCAGGTTCGAACCGGCCAGCCTTGGTGTATGTGGCTGGTGCCCTAACCACTGACAACAGCACTGAGCCAAGGAATTAGAATTTAAACAAGAGCTCAGTTTACTCTTCTATGCCCTGGGGGTTCAGAATCTTTGAGTTAAGCCATTGAAGATTTTAGACTAGGAGACAGTAAAAATAGTTTAAGGAAATCCCTTTGGCAAAGCTGTATTGGAAAAAGAATGGTGGAAGCATGGATGCTGGGCTTGGAGGGTAAGGGCATAGGCTAGCAAAGTGGAAATAAGGACAGAAACTGAGGAGGGAGCCTGAGATGCTGCAGAAAACCCGTAAGGCTTTATGTTTCATCAGATCTGCAACTTTCAGACTAAAAATGTCACATTCACAGGCCTAGCTCTCCAGACAAAGTAAAATGCTATTTTGATAAAATGCACAGGTGATTCTGATGCACTGTCATGACCAAGAACAAAGGGGTTAGACTTAGTAGGTTAGGGGTACTAGACTTAAGCCTCCCGGTTCCACTCTATTTCTTATCCAAAACAGCTGAGAGAACTGACCCAAGTCATACAGCTTTTTTTTTCTGAGACAGAGTCTCACTTTGTTGACCTCAGTAGAGTGCTGTTGTGTCATAGCTCACAGTAACCTGAAACTCTTGGGCTCAAGTGACCCCCTTGCCTCAAGAAGTTGGGACTACAGGTGCCCACCACAATATCCAGCTATTTACAGAGGTGGGGTCTCGCTCTGTCTCAGGCTGGTCGTGATCCTGTGAGCTCAGGACAAGCCACCCACTTCAGTCTCCCAGTGTTGGGATTACAGGCGTGAGGCACCACCCATACAGCTTCTTCATACCTCAGTGTCCTTACCTATACTTACATTTTATCCTGAATGATCTCTGAGATTCCCTTAGTCTCTAAAAGTCTGAGTCAGAGATTACTTGAAAGAGCTAGAAGAGTTAGGAGCAAAATTTGGTTACTATTTTTCCTTTTTTCTTCTTTTTGCTTCCTTCCTTTTCCCCTCCTGTTTCTTTTTGTCTTTTCAGTGGGGAAGGTGGGGAGAAAGAATTACTTTAGATATTGCATTTGAGATGACTTCAGGTTACCAAGTGAAATAGTGCTAACACAGAAAATATGCTGCTGTGGTCCAAGGAGTGCCTTGATTCCTGGGGTAGTGATCAATAATCTGAAGAATAAATGATTATAAAGATTTTGTGAGGGTGTGGGCTGGTAGGTGTAAATTTTGAGAAAACTTTCCCCTGATAAAGATTAGACTAGAAAGAAGAGAAAGTTTACTTTACTCTTCCAGATGGAAAAGGGCCAACACAGAAGCGAGAAAGGTAGGAGAGTGCTGGCCGAATCAGGTACTCAGGCTTTTTATTTTGGGGTTGTAAATGGGGTGAAGATTCAGGGCTGAGGCCAAATTAACAGTGCAGTGTAAACTGTTGCTGTTACATCACTCCTCTTCTTAGCAGCAGACAGGCTTATCACGATGTGACTGTGATCTCTTGAGCATTCTGACCTAAAGATGCAATTGGGGAAGAAATTGAGACCTGTAGCTTGCACCCTCCATTGGCCATTCAGGAACTCTTCAAGGCCATAAAAACCAAGTTCTAAAAGGCAGTTTTTAATCAATAGCTCTAAAAATTTACGTTTCCTTTAGCTCTTTTCTTACGCCATGAAAGTAGAGTCCTCTCAGGGTGCCCGTCAGCAGAGGCAGAGGGAGTCACAGGAAGCTCCTGTGACTGATCTTAGCCCTTACTGAGAAACTATGAGTTAGATAATTTTCTGTAATTGGTATTTTTTGGCTATTTTAGCAAGTCCATCCTTTCAGTTACCTAATACTATGTTATGAACTGAATTAGATTTTTGTGATTCCTTGCTTAATATAATTTCACATTGTAACTATGAAGTCCAGATATAGAATGTAAAGGTCATTTTTATTTAATCAGTAAGCATCCAGAGCCTCCCAAGAACCAGGCAATGAATATACCATGGTTCCTGTCCTCAAGGGAGTTACTTGGTCAAGAGATAATGAAAAGAAGTGCAACAAAGTATTACATAAGCACTACAACTGATGCTGTTTATGACCCAAAGGAAGAAATAATCAATCTGGGGGACGCAGAAAGAGATTAAAAAGGCTCTAAAGAAAGAGGTATCACTTAAGCCAGGGGTCCTCAAACATTTTGAACAGGGGGAGCCAGTTCACTGTCCCTCAAACCGTTTGTGGGCTGGACTATGGTTTAAAAAAAAAACTATGGACAAATTCCTATGCATACGGCACATCTTATTTTGAAGTAAAAAAACAAAATGAGGGTGGTGCCTGCGGCTCAAAGGAGTAGGGCGCCAGCCCCATATACCAGAGGTGGTGGGTTCAAACCCAGCCCCAGCCAAAAACTGCAAAAAACCCCCCCAAAAAACAAAACGGGAACAAATACAAATACAATATTTAAAATGAAAAAAAAAAAAAAAGTTGCCCCCTATCTGCAAGAAAAAAAAAAGACCTCCTAACTTCAAAAAAAAAGAAACAAATCCTAACTTGTTCTTACCTAGGTCCTCACGCTGTAGCAGGCTCTGCACAGGCAAGCCCATGACTTGTCTGATCACAACTCTCAGTCTCACCTGAGACTGACAGGAGGAGTCAAGAGACAGAAGGAGGGGAATCGGAGTGTGCAGCGCGTTCTATACATGCACACTGCGGCCCTGGACAAGTTGGCTGCTAAGCAAGATAGGCAGCAGTGGCAAAAACACCCGGTGGCCTAGATAAATGTCCTTGGTGGGCCGCATACGGTCGGCGGGCTATAGTTGGAGGACCCCTGACTTAAGCTAAGGCTTAGAGAAGAAGCAGGCAATTTACCAGAGGAGGCAGGTAGGCAGGTTCTGAGGCAAAGGTGGTTTGGTGTGGCTAGCTGGCTAACTTGTGCAATTCTACATACAATGGGGAGCTTACCAAAAAAATTTGGCAAGTTATTGTATTTGCATTGAAGGAAAACCATCTTGGCAGAAGATTCTTGAAACTACTTTATGAATGGGAAATCCTAATGTGGCAGCTTATTTTCCTAAATTTGATCCTAAAACTAGGGGGATTTTTCTGTTTTAACAGAGTACAGTGGAAATGAAGCTCTGTGACTTACAAATCTAGGTCATACAAAGGATGCAGCAGCTGCTCTAAGGACCCAAACGAGGCAAGATTTCTTTTCTTACTTGGAATATGAAGAATAAGAAGAAACTCAAGTATGGGTGGGTGCACTGTATGGAGTATACACTTGGTGAATTAACTTTTGCCTGAAAGTAAGCCTCTTCAACTCTGGAAGAATGTTATTATCTGAGTAGAAATGTTAGCACCAGCAGTGGTGGTGAAAATGGAAGGCTGAGAAGATGTAAGAGTAAGTCATTTGCTCTGAGAGTCAAATATCGTGTTGTCCAACAAAGCAGTCAAGGACTTAAGATACAATCTTCAGCAGGCAATAATCAAACCTGTTCCGCATTTTATCAATGTAGCTCACATTTCATTAGACCTAAAGACCTTGTGCATGTGGTCAAGAAACCAATGTTAAAGATATTTGAGAAATCATGTGTCATTAATGTGCATAGTCTGAGATACTGGAGATTGGCCTATGCTTTAGTTTGGAATAATTTTTAATTCTAATTTTGATAATTTAATAACATTCAGTTTATAAAACATTTTAGAGTAACTTTAGATTTAGATAAGAGACGCAAAGACAGTACAAAGAGTTCCTATATACTCTTCACTCAGTTTCTCCCTGAAGTTAACATCTTACATAACCATGGTACATTTGTCAAAGCTGATACATTAACATTAGCAAGTCTCTACTAACAACAGATCCTAATTGCACTTCAGCAATTTCTCCACTAATGTCTTTTTCTGGTTCCAAGGAAGGAAGATTTTTTTCTTTTCCACTTATTCAATTATTTATGCCAGTATAAAGTCACATAAACTGGGGCCTTTGTTAAGTCTAGGACCCTTATAAAATACAAGACCTTGGAGTTAGTCTCTTCTACTGTGAGGACATAGCAAGATGCACCATCTCTGAGACAAAAAGTGGGCCATCATCAGACATTGAGTTTGTCTTGACCTTGGACTTCCCAGCACCCAGAACTGTGAGAAATAAATTTGTTGTTCATAACCATCAGGCTATTCCGTTATAGCAGCCTGAATGGACTAAGACACATACCAATACTGTTATTTAGTTGCTCAAAATATTCAAGCTCCAGACACTGGGAGTTTTTGGTTGGCTCCTATATCTTTTTTTTTGGACAGTCTCACTATGTCGCCCTCCCTAGAGTGTTGTGGCGTCACAGCTCAAAGCAACCTTGGGCTTAAGCGATTCTCTTGCCTCAGCTTCCCAAATAGCTGAGACTACAAGCACCTGCCACAAGGCCCGGCTATTTTTTTGTTGCAGTAGTCATTGTTGTTTAGCAGGCCTGGGCCGGGTTCAAACCTGCCAGCCTCTGTGTACATGGCTGGCACTCTAGCTGCTGAGCTACAGGCGGCTTTTTATCTTTTTACTTTTCAAACACTTCTTTGCTTTATGGTGCTATGTGTTGTGTTACCCCTTTTCAGCTATTTCTTCAAGGAGTCCTGTTTGTTTGTTTTGTTTTTTTAATTGGAGAATGGTATTTAGAAACCAAGCTCTGGATACTGGGTTGCTGAAATCCAATTAGTGTCTATTATTAGTACCAATGTGCCAGTGTTAATGTTTCAGCTTTGACAAAAGTAGATAAGCTCTCTCAGCTGACTAAACTAGGAAATATGTGTGTATACAAAAACAGGGATGCACACATACTGGCCTATATTGTTTCCCAACTAAAGCATAGGTCAAATATTAGAGGGCCTAGATGTGATCTAGTTCCAAGACCCAGAAAAGATGACTAACTGTATTAAAAACTCACAAAGACGGAGAGGCAGAAGTGTTTGTAGATTCACAAGGGCAAACTGTGTTAGATTTAACTTTTTCCCTACCTCTTGTAAGAGTGGATCAGGGAGATGCAGTTCATTGTGTACTTGGATTTTTTGTGAGGCATCTAACAAAATCTTATAGATAATATAGATTAAAATTCTTTTTTTTTTTTTGGCTGGGGCTGGGTTTGAACCCATCACCTCTGGCATATGGGGCCGGCGCAGCCCTAGATTAAAATTCTTATAGATAATATATATAAGAATGCAGGCTGGTAATTATAGACAAACACAGCTGACTGTGCACTTTAATTCAAAAGGCGCTGTTTAACATGTTAATATAAACTCAATATCCAGTACTGTTTAGTATAATAGTAGGCTCTCAATATAGTCACATGCCGTGATGAAGTTTTGGTCAATGATGTCCTGAAAGTAGAATGGTGTTTCCATAAGATTATAATACCATGTTTTTTACTGTGCCTTTTTAATGTTTAGGTACACAAATACTTACCAATATGTTACAAATACCCGGAGTACTCAGTGCAATAACATGCTGTACAGGTTTGTAGCCGTGAAGGAGGCGGCTGTAGTACCATCTAGGTCTGTGCTAAGTACACTGATGTTTGTGTGACAAAATGATCAGTTGAATCAATCATGAAATGATTAGGAATTGTTTTTAAATTCTCCACTTCAATATATTTAAGAATACCTGAAGTGAAACATTTGGATACTTGCCCCCACTTCCGGAAATATATCTGGAGAGGGTAAGCTAGGCATTTGTATTTTCAATACAAACCTTTAGGTGATTCTGATGATGGTGATACTTCTATCATGCTTTGAATAAGAGGTAAACAGACAGAGTCAACTACAGAATTTGTAGGCCTAGTGCAAAATGCAAATGCTGGTCCCTTATTCAAAAATTACTTAAAATTATTAAGTCAGTGATAGCAGACGATTAAATTGTGAAGCCCTGTAAGAACACATAGCTTATACATCTATGAAGCCATTTGTTACACCCTGAGGTAATATTTACCTGCCTTCCCCACTACATTTAAGGTCTATTATTTGGCAAAGGAACTAAATTTATGTGCATGGCTCTAAGAGTGGCACCATCCCACAAAACTTCCTAAAATGATAAATGCTTTGTATCCATGCTGTTTGATTTGGCACCTATCACTCACATATGATTACTGAGCCCTGAAAAGTGTCTAGTGTGCCCAAGAAAACAAATTTTTAAATTTTATTTAATTTACATTTAAATAGCCACATGTAACTCATGGCTACCATATTCAAGAATGAAGCTCTAGAGAGCACTATGTCAAAGTTATACTAACTCTAGAATTTAAAATATTCTCAATCGGAAAAAAATGGAAAGCTGTTTGGTAGGGTAATAAATTTCCTTCATGAGGTCACTGAAGGTACTCGGCTTTCTGAAGGTTTGAGAACATGTAGTGGTAGCTGTTTGACTGTGGCCTAGTAAATTACAAAGGTTCCCTCCCAAGAAGTTCTAAATAGAAGCCCAGGAAAAACCACATCAACTTCATGCTACATGGGTCATTTAGAACTTTGTACACCAAGAGAAGTAAGACAATCCCTTCTTGAGACGGCCAAGTCAGCATCTTCCCCACTTCTAACCCTTAGGAACCAAATTCCAATCATGAGAGGAAGGCCAGTATCTACCTTGGTTTCAACTGAAAAGACCCAGCTAGAGCTAAATTCAACTAATTTTTATTGTGCACTTACTCTGGGAGAGCATAGACCATGAGAGCTATCTATAATGCTAATCATAGGATTAATTTGAGAAATAAAATTTTAACATTTGAATGGAGGCTCTGGCATCAGACTGGGTACCTAACTCTGCCTCGACCAGGAAAGGCCACAGGCTGTATAACTTTAATCATGAACTTGGCTTCCTCATCTAAAAATGGGATAAATATCACCAGCCTCACTGATTTTGATTTTGTTTTGAGAATTTATTTATTAAAAATAGTTTTTTAGAGGCAGGGTTTTGCTCTTGTTGCCCAGACTGGGAATGCGGTGGCATGATCATAGTACACTGCAGCCTCCAACTCCCAGGCTCAAGTGACCCTCCTGCCTCAGCCTCCCCAGTAATTCTAACCATAGGCTGGTGCCACTACACCTGGTTAATTTTGGGGTGGGGTAGTGTAGAGATGGTCTTGCTATGTTTCCCAGACTAGTCTCAAACTCTTGGGGTCAAATAATCCACTCACATCAGCCTCCCCAAGTGCTGGGATCACAGGCATGGGCCACCATACCTGGCCCATTCTAGAATTTACAGATGAATATAAAACACTTAGCACAGGCTCGTGCCTGTGGCTCAAGTGGCTAAGACGCCAGCCATGTACACCAGAGCTGGCAGGTTCGAATTCAGCCTGGGCCCGCCAAACAATGACGGCTGCAACCAAAAAATGGCCGGGCGCTGTTGCGGGTGCCTGTAGTCCCAGCTACTTGGGAGGCGGAGGCAGGAGACTTGCTTGAGCCCAGGAACTGGAGGTTGCTGTGAGCTGTGTGACACCACAGCACTCTACTGAGGGCGATAAAGTGAGACTCTGTCTCTACATTAAAAAAAAA
>CAUYRH010125643.1:0-30110 GCA_963574655.1 Perodicticus potto | reverse complement strand
GGGGAGGGGGGAGGAAGGGTGGAGGGAGAGTGATTAGTGGGATCACACTTACAGTGCATCTTACAAGGGTACAAGTGAAAATTACTAAAGGTAGAATATAAATGTCTTCATATAGTGATTGAAGGGCCATGTAGGCTATGTTAAATAGTTCAATGAAAATATTTCAGATTGTACATAAAGTCAGCACATTGTGCCCCATGATTGCACCAATGTACACAATTATGATTTAATAAAAATTAAAAAAAATGCATAGTCCACAGTTGTGCTAAGATAGTCATCAATCTTTATGCACAAAGTAACCTAATGAGAAAACATACAGCAAAATTTGTCAGTAAAGCAAGGAATTGGTGATCATTGTAGGAGACTTTAACACAACTCTCTCAGTCAAGAAAAAAAAATAAATAGAACAAAAATGGAATTAGTTTTAGGTGATTTTACCATTTGTTGATTTCTTTCATGCCGGGTGTCAGTGCTAAGTGCTTTCTATGTGATTTCATTTACAATAATCCTCTTAGTGACACTGCGTGGTAGATTGATGTGACTGCCATGTGACAGAGGGGTAAACAGCCTCTGCACGGTCACCCAATTAGCTATCACAGAATCAGTATTTGAACCCAAGTCTTTTGCTCCACAGCATTCTTTATTTTACGGAAAACATTTCTTCCAAGGACAGAGAACACACCTGTCCCTTGAAGAATCCCTAGCACATACAGGGAAGGCTCTGGCTAATGACAGGCAAACTCAGAGCCCTCAGTTTCAAGGTGATGATGAAGAGAAGGCACCTGTTCCAAGGTCACCCAGCATCTTAGCAGGAAGCGCAAGGTACTGCGCTGAGTCCAGGAACCAGTCACCACCCCAGAACATCATGCAGCTTTATCAGTGACCCAAAGCCCGGTTTCATTCTTTCACTTGTGAAAATAACCAAAAAATCTTTTATTTTTCTCTTTTGAATACCATCTGGTCCCAGAAGAGAAAAGCCTTTTATTTTGATCTATACACCAATGCAGGCTTTGGGCTTTGGGCTGTCTTCTCGGATTTTGCTCTCTGGATGGCATGATGCTTTAATTATTATTGTCTGCTATTATGATCATGGTTTAATTGTTGGTTTGCAGCTCGGGTAGCTTAGAGGGGGCATTTGATAAAACAATTATTATTTTCTTATTGTCCTTTACAATGTCACTGAGGATAATTTAAGCTGTATTCTCATTTGGGGATAGGAGTGATTTCTGACCCCTTCTCCCCACAGCAGCTGTTCATTCCCTTGCTATTTTCCCCTGATGTAAAGATCTGCCAGCAGGACTCATATCGGTGCAGGGTCCACTGTGCTCCTGCAGCAGTGAACAGTTGACTGGGAGCATCTAAAGCCCTTTTGTATTCCGGGGCCCGGACAGAGGCAAGTGAGATCAACATGTCTTGGATCCATGGATTGTTTACCTTTTCTCATCTCTGCCAGGCTTTCCATGTGCAATGGATATAGATGCCCCACATATACGCAGGGAGGTGGGAATTATCCAAAAACCACCCAATGTGTCCCAGCTTCCCTCAGGACTGAGAGAACCGAGGTCACTAATCCCAGAAGTGAGTTTTGCCTGTGGGCAGCACTCAGGAGGGGTAGGCTCTTGCTGCAAGAATCTGATACTCTCCTAGCTTCTTGGATGCGGGCTCTGATAGAAAAATCTACTGTTGCTGAAGCTCAGTGTCATGAACCTTACATTGGCCTTGCATGGTACAGCCTCAGTGGTGGACTGGTGGGAAGAGGTGAAGGAACAAAGCCCAGGCAGGGACACCCTTAGCTGGGGATCTGCTCATGGCAGGGGGGGTATGGTGGAAGGTGGAACTCTGGAAACTTTCCCATGAGGAAAAGGCTCATAGAGATCTGACTTGAACAGGGACATCCCACAGCTCAGGCATCCCTGAAGTTACACCAGGCTGCAGCCAGCTATGAAGTCCAGACCCAGACCCAGCAGAGCAAGCAGAGTCAAGGCAGCCCTGCAGGGCGAAGGGAGGCCCAAGGGCCCAGTGGGCCCTGTTACCTGAGCTGGGCCACTTGCTGGGATCAGATTGCAGGTTATCCTGTGTGCTCAGGATGCAACCTAGGAAACCAGAAACCAGACTTAGGAGACAACTGAGGCTGACACAAGACCCCTCCTTTGGCAGCCTCCTCTGTCACTGACCTTGGCCCTGCCCCAGCCCCATGGAAGCTGGTCTCACTAGGGTCACAGAGACTGTGCCTTCCTCACTTCTCTACAGCGTGGACATTATCCATCATCAGGGCCACCCCTCTAGGTCTCACCCAGTTGCACACCATCCTTTGCCCTCCTGAAGACCTTGTTGTTTCTTGGATGGACATTCTCTGTCCTATCTACATCTTTGCACACCCTTTTTTCCTTAATTCCCTCTTTTCCTTAATTCTCACACTCCACCTCTGTCATCTGTGCCCATCCTGTTCATCTTTCAGGACTTAGCTCAGTCGCTACCTCCTCTGGGAGGCCTGGTGTCATCCCCTCGACCCAAGTGAGGGACCCTCTCTGCACATATGTTTACTGTGGTATGCATCACACTGTATTCAGGCAGAAGGATGCCATATTCCTATCTGCATCACTAGTGCCTAGTGTGCTATGGCACCTACCATTTATTGATTGAATGTGTGATCATTGGCACCAATATAGGCTTAGAGAACCTAGAAGGCTGTATTTAGAGAATGTGAAACTTCAATGTCTCCAGTTTCTCCTGGGTTTAGACTCACCAGCTGGCTGTGGCCCAAGGTCTATGTGACTAGATCCTAGCTCTTTGGTATTGACAGAGCACCAAAATAACAGGTGTAAGATCCATGGACTAGATGTGGGCAGTAAAGAAAGATATCAGAACTTCCAGAGAAGTAGCCAGTCTCCTCCTTGGTACATAAGATTTGTTAAAGTTGCCTTTTCCAGAGTGGTGCATGGTTGGCATGGACAGTGGGTGAGTTTGGCTGAAATATGGGGGTCTCCAGAAGCTGGTGAACCATTCATCCATTCATCAATCCAATCAAACAATATTCACCAAGTGGTGTGGGTGGTCAGGTTGGTGCCAGGTTCCAGAGATGTTGAAGTGAAGGAGCTCAGCAAGACAGGTGGGCCAGTGGGTGACTCTGATATACCAGGGACAGAGACAGGGAGCATCTCAGCAGACTGAGTGTGGGGAGAACATGGAGAAGCCTGTGGAAAAGTTTCTCTCCAGATGTTGAGCGTCTACCAGCACACATCAATCAGGTATCTGTGAGTCTACTAGGGCTGCCAGAACAATCCAACTGGCTTAAAACAACAGGAATGTGTTTTCCACAGTTCTACAGGTTAGATGTTGTAAATGGTGGTGCCAGTAGGCCCATAACCTCTCTGAAGTCTCTAGGGAAAAATCTGTTTCCTGTCTCTCTCCCGGCTTCTGGTGGGGGCCAGCAATCCTTGGCTAATAGATGCATCACTCCAGACTCCCCTTCCATCTTCATAGGATCTTCTTCTCTGTGTCTCTGTATCCAAATCTCCCTCTCTTTTTTCTTACAAAGATATCAGTCAGTGCATTTAGGACCCACCCTGAGTTAGTGTGTCCTCAGGGTCACAACACGATTACTCCTGATCCTAGCTCCAAACAAGGCCACAGGTGCCAGGAGTTAGGGCTTGAATATATCTTGGGGGGTGGGGGCAGAAGTCAACCCAAAGCAGGTGTTATGGGGACTCAAGGATCCCTTCTAGGCCAAAGGAAAGCCCACAAGCAAGAGAATGAGAAGGAAGCAGGTAGAGAGAGAGGAGAATGGGGGAAGGCAGCCGGGCTAGTTGTGAGGGCCATGGAGTGTGCCCCCAGGAGTCTGACTTCATTCCATGGAGAAGGAGTGACTGGCTCAGACGAGTGGCCCTGGTGGGAGGGGTGGGGTGGGGGATGGGAGGGGAACTCGACACAGGAGGACTGGTCACTTTTCCTGTCTCTTTGCACACTGTTCCCCTCTTTCCATCCTCTTCCTCACCCTCAATTTCTTCATGCTTTGCTTTTCTTTCTTCAAAACTGCTTCAAAGACACTTCCTCCTTGAAGCTCCCCTGCCTCTTTTTTAAAAGAAGGTGGTGTAAAGGAAAGGCCTTTGGTTGCAGACAGACATGGTTCCAAAGCTGACTCTGACCCTTGCTTGGTCTTTAACTAGCTCAAGTTGCTTCCGATTCAGTTCCGCCCATAGCAAAAATGGTGGAAACAGAATCTAAACTGCAGGGTTTTATGAGACTATGGGGCAATAAACAAAGTAGTTGACACATAGGAGATTTTCTGCAAGTGTTTAGTCTTTTTCTCTGGTTATTTGATAGCACTTTATTTATCCACTCTTTAGCACCTATTGCACGTATTACTAAATTTTGTATCTCCTCCAAAAAGCAGCAGCATCCTTCAGGGCAAACACAGAGCCTCAAACATTTCCACAGAGCCTGGCACACAGCACACTACAGCCCTCTTCCCCAGAGACAGGCTGTTTCATGTCCGTGACCCAAAGAAAACACACACACACACACACACACACACACACACACACACACACGGGGTCAAGCAAGGCATCTGTGGGAAGGAAGATCTTCCCACTTCTTCCCTTCACTTCAGTACCTCCCACCTGGGGATGCAATGGGGGTGGGGGCCTACTTGTTTTTGTTATACAAAAGCCAAAAAGACTCAATGTTCACCAGCAGGGGAGCTGCTCGGACAAACCCAATTATCTGTTTTGGCCTGAAATTATCTCTATCAATCAGAACCTCTAGTTAGCATTTATAGACTTTGATTTCTAAAAGATGAGAAAAGTATTCGGTAAGAGGCATGATAAATGTGGTCAGTTTGGCAAAACTGAGTCTTTCCCAGCTGCCGTCAAGGGTTTATAATAAAAAGGGTCACCAGCCCCCTAGCTAACTTCATGCATCTGCTGGAACCCTTGCCAATCTGGTGTCACCTGGGCAGCAAGAGATCTTAAAATGGAAATCAGAGACCGTCAGGCCTCAGCTTTACATCTTTCAATGACTCCTCTCTGCTCATAGAGTCGAATCTAGGCTTCTTCCCAGCTGCCTTGGCCTATGTCTGCCTCCCCTAGCCCAGCTTCCACCCTGGGGGCTTTCACACACCCCGGGCCAGTTTCCTTTAGGGCCTTTGCACTTTGCTGCCCTTTATGCACAGAAAGCTTCCCCCCACCTGCCACCTCGTCTGCTCCCCACACAGCACCTCTCTATGAGCTTGTCCTCTTGCTTAAATGCCACTTTCTCAGAGAGCTCTTCCTTTGCCACTCTATCAGCACTCTGCTATTTTCTTCCCCATCTCCAGAAGCTCCTGGAAGGTGGCACCCTGTCTGTCATCATCACAGCACCCAGCACAGAGGAAGGTTTAAATAGATGAACACACTATAAGAGGTTTGGAACTCCAGCCTCCTTCCTTCCTCTCGGTTGCCAAGTTCTATTGTTTGTGCACACAGAGGACCCAGCTCCTCCTTCCCCTTCCCTGCACTCTTCCCTACAAGGTCAATGCCAACCAAGCCTTTGACTCTGATCATCAGATCAGCTAAGCCGAATACAATGAACTGATGTTTTTAATCCATGGTCTTAAATGCCAGCCCTTGATCTTTGACATGATTCACATGCGGACTACTGGTAATTGATAGAGCCCCTGCTGCCCGTGCCTGGCACAGCCATAGCATATTCCTCCCTGCGATGTGGGCAGCATCGTCAGGGGAAGGAGTAGAAAGAAGCACTAAGGCCTGACCTGTATGGTTATTATGTAACAGTAATTCTGGCTCACTCTCTAAGCAGCCCTTGACCTGGACAAGTTCCTTACCCTCTCAGAGCCTCAGTATTCTCATTTTTTAAAGATGAGATGGGTGCTCCCCGCACCATACAGGTGCTTGCATGGACTCAGTGGGGTAATGTGGGAGCGCCTTATGTGCAGTGGTTGTTACAGAAACATGTTTTCTTGCATTTCTACTTAATCTCTACATTCTGGCTTTTCTCAGCTTCCCGCCAGATGGGGATTTCACTCATTCATTCATTCATTCATTCATCCAACGACTCATTCACTCGATCATTCACCTCAGGGACTTTAAATGGTCTCTAGAGTTGGTCTCTACCTAAAAGAGGATAAAGCCCAAACTCCTGTGGCTAATTCGGAAGCCCTCATCCTCTTCTCTCTCGCGGTTCAGCTCTACACTCTGTGACATCCTAATACCACCTGAACTCAAGTATGCAGCTGCCTTTCTTCCCAGACACCTTCATCTCCTCTCTGCCCTGGGTCTTATATTATTAAATCCAAAGGAAACACACATCTTTCCATGCCACCCAAACTCCAGGTCTCTTTTCCTCCCTCCTGACAAGTGCAGGCTTTGCATTCAACCGTCCTTTCCGGAGAGCACATGCAGAACTGATGTTAAGCTAGGCCCCCTCTTGTGCTTAGCTGCCGATTTCATAGTCCATCGAGCAACAGAGAAAGCAGAGAAGGAAGTAGTGAGCATGCCCACACCTCACACAGCTCTTGGTATTGAGGAATCCCACCTCTATCTACAATAAGCTCTACCTAGGAAATCAGCTCTACCTAGGAAATCCAAGACATTCACCAGGATCCTACTAGGAATAATTGGGAACTGAGAATGAGAAACATACACACATACAAATGTACATATTCAACAATAAAAAATGTAACTGAAATTAAATCTGTCTCACAATGGAACCCAAACCCATAAACCTCTAGACTGCAAAGAATGAATTTAACAAGAAATGTGCAAAAGAGGAAAACCCTAACAAAGGGAAAAACCCTAAAACTTTGCCAAAGTACATAAACTAAGTTAAGATATCCGCAGTGTCCCTGGCTGGCTGGGGAAAATTAGTAACATAAAGACATCTGTTGTCCCCAAATTCATCGATAAATGTGGGCAATTCCAATTAAAATCTCAATAGGATTTTTTTTTTGAACTTGGTCACTGTAAGGTGCATCTGAAATAGAAAATTGGGGAAATTAGTTAAGAAATGTTGGTGAGGCTCGGCGCCTGTGGCTCAACGGGCTAAAGCGCCAGCCACGTACATCTGAGCTGGCGGGTTCGAATCCAGTCCGGGGCCCACCAAACAACAAGGACAGCTGCAACCAAAAAAAATGGCCAGGCGTTGTGGCTGGCGCCTGTAGTCCCAACTACTTGGGAGGCGGAGGCAAGAGACTCGCTTGAGCCCAGGAATTGGACGTTGCTGTGAACTGTGATGCCACAGCTCTCTATCCAGGGTCACAGCTTGAGGCTCTGTCTCATAAAAAAAAAAAAAAAGAAATGTTGGTGAAAAACTCTGAAAGACTACTTGTCCCATAAAGATATTAAAATTTGAGAATATGGAAACTGAGTGGTCATGTTCCTAGTACCACAAGTAGAGTCCAGTGTAGGCAAATGAGGGGGCCCTGGAACTGGGAAGAAAGTCTAGAGACAGACCACAAGCAAGAGGACATTTCGACCTAGTGGGGAGGATTACTTAGTTATGAGCGTGTCTTCATTTCACAGGTTTTCACCAGCACCATCCACAGTCAGGCACATCGTAGGCACTGGGACTATAACAATGAGAGCTGGTCTCGCACTCATGAAAATTTTGTTTTAGTTAGGGAGAGGAAGAATAAACAAATATGTATACTAAGTGTAAACTGATAAATGGTAAGGAGGGAGTAAGCAGACAGAGACAGGTGTGGAACAATTGAGTGTCCCTTTGGAAAAATAATGAACTTAACAACCTTAATTTCAAAACAACCTTCATTTTCAAAAATGAAATGACATGATTCGTATGAAAGTGTGGGTGATTATGTATTGGTTTCTTAATAGTACTGAGTATGTTGGATACTTTTTCTTCCATTCTTGAGATAAAACACAACTATAGCCCAGAAAGAAGGAGGGAAGAAGAGGGCGAGGAGTGGGGAGGGGGTGGCCGGGTGGAGGGAGGGTAATTGGTGGGACCTCACCCATTATGCATATCGCAAGGGTATATGTCAAATTTATTAAGAGTAGAGTCTAAATGTCTTAACACAACAATTAAGTAAGTGAGGTGAAGGCTATGTTAACCAGTTAGATGTAAGCATTCCAAATTGTATATAAAATCAGCACATTGTGCCCCATAAATGCAGTAACATATGCAGTTATGATTTAATTTTTGAAAAAAGAAAAAAATGAAATGATACAAATTCTGGAAAAATATTAAAAGTTTTGTTTTTCAATCATTTTGCGCATGAAAGTTTGGCCAAACATAATCTGATACCTAGTATCCTTGAATGAAAGGATTAACATATATGATTACACAACATGAATGATTTTTATACCAAAATAGACACCATACACAAAACTTAAAGAGAAGAAAAGTCACCATTACTAGATGCTAGGAGAACATATTAGCAACAAATAGGTCATAGAAAAAAGAAAACAAAATATATAAAGATAAATAAGTCATGATGTATGATTAAATAGAATTTTAAAAGACCAGTAACCCAATTAACGCAGATAAAGGGTCTGCAGACATACAAATGCCCAATAAATATGTGTGAACATACCCAACTTTACTAAATTGTATAAACTCACAATGCCAGTGAGATTTCATTTTGGTGTAGCAGACGGGGGAGTGTTTTAGTATAGAAGATATTTACAACATCATGATATCTGATATTGGTGAGTTGAAGTTTGGAGAGGATAGTACTATTAATACTGCTTAGTGAAACATAAATTGGCACAGTCACTTGAGAGGAGAATTTCACAATATTTATTTCAAAATTTTAAACAGACACCCTATTCCCCCCTGAAATTATTCCTACAAGTGAACTGAATGGGCAAAGCTACATAAAGATGGAAATGTTCCTTGCAGTTTTATATAAAATAGTGAAATATAATAACATCCATTATATAGTATTAAGTGAAGAAAGTTGCATAAAGCTGTGTAAAATATAGTCTCATTTTGAGGGAATAATACATATGTATGTGAATCCATTATATATATGATGTGGGAGAGACCTTTAAAAATTCAGTACATCTGTATATTATTCGCTTTTTTCTGCCTTGAGCATGTCTTATTTTTAAAATTTAAGAAGCTATTTTTAAAAAGAGATAGTGATAAAGGAATTGGATCCTAGAACAGAAACAGAGACATCAGTGGAAAAAGTGGTGAAATTCAAATAAAGTCTGGAGTTTGGTTCGTAGTAGCACGCCAACGTCCATTTCTTGGCTCTGATGAATGTGTAATACCGTGGAAATGTAAGATGTTATAATGCAGAAATGGTAAACCAGGGTCTCTGGGAATTCTCTGCATTGTCTTTGTGACTTTTCTGTAAATCAAAAATTATTCCACAGTAGAAAAACTGAGAGAGTCACACAGGCTTGTAGCCAAGGCATTTTTGGCTGCCATAACTTTTGGTCCCTGAAGAATTCAGGTCACTGCCGAGCTGTCTTGCTCTGAGAGCTCTATCTGTGGCCTGCAGGCCTCCCCCACGGGAGACCCTGCCTGGCTTCCTGAGGTTGGCAGGGATTACAGGGTTTCCCTATATGGGAAACTGAGGTACAATCTCACTTCTGCCACCACTGCGGCTGGGCTGGCTTCTCAGAGACTCCACAGATCCCCCTGCCCTCCAGCCCCAGTGGTGTTTCTACTTACATTCTTTGCCCAACCCAGGCCCTGCCTTCTCAGCATCCCTTTCCAGTCTGTAATCGTCAGGATCTGGCTCTTAGGAGTGAGGCTGTGTAGGGTTGAAGAGAGGGATGTGGTCTGACAGCAACGCAGAGCTTGAAATGATAAACAACACACACAAAATCCATGTCCCCTTGCCCTGTCCCCATTGCTAGTGGCCCTGGGAGGAAGGAGCTGGCCAGATCCTGGGGAATCTTCCAGATCCTGCCTTCTCTTGCTTTCTCCAAGGCAGGCCGCCCCTAGGGGGGACAGGGCTGAGCCCGAGGTGACCTCTGCCTCTTCTCCACGCAGGCTCCACTTCCTGGTGTTCGACACGGAGGAGGTCCACGACGTGCTGCGCATCTGGGACGGGCCGGTGGAGAGCGGGGTGCTGCTGAAGGAGCTGAGCGGCCCGGCCCTGCCCAAGGACCTGCACAGCACGTTCAACTCGGTGGTCCTGCAGTTCAGCACCGACTTCTTCACCAGCAAGCAGGGCTTTGCGGTCCAGTTCTCAGGTCTGTGCGAGCCCTCTGCCAGCCCCGGCCCGTGACGCCCCCTCTGCAGGTCCCTGCTGTCCTCCAGGCCTCCACCCTTGTAAAGATATTTACGGGGCATGTGCTACATGCCTGATACGTGGTTAGCTTTTGCTTGTTCAAATAGCCACGCGGAGCTGACTGTGCGGGGAAGACAGGCGGGTTAATAGGCACTAGAATGCAGATCAGTGCGTATCCGGACGGAGAAATACGGGCGTCACAGTCAGCTCGGAGCAGCCAGTCAGTCATTCTAGGAAAGATGATGTCCAGGCTCAGTGGAAGTCACTCAAAAAGAGGATGTGTTTGAAGAGGGAATAGTGGTCTATGACGCAGAAAGGTGCCTGTGAGTTGGACTTTGCAGGGCTCGTACACCCCTATTCGCTAGAGAAGACTGAGAAGGGCGTCCAAGGTGCAAAACACACTAGAACAAGTGCACACGTGGGAATGGAGGTTCCAGAAGTGGACAGTTGTCCCTTGTGGCTGAGACACAGGGAGCATGGAGGGATGCGGGCAATACCAGTGGACAGTGTGTGAGGCATGTTTGCGAAAGAGCTGATACCGTGTGCCACATGCTCGGGTTCCTACACTCGGGCAGGTCTCCGTAAGGACTGGAAGCCACACATGAGTAACCTAAACTCAAGTAATTATGTGCTGCAAGAGCCAGTTGTGGAGGAGTGGGTGAAGGAGCTGCCCGAGTGGTGCTCAAGCGTCCGTTCCAGGCTTGGCTGATGTCTCTGGCTGGTCCTCCCCTCCCTGGCCTGCGTCCCGGCTTCTCCTCTAAAGGGCGTGTCCCTTCACTTCCCCCCCTGAGCAGGTGCCTCTGCCTTGGTCTCTGCTTATGTTTATATACAGCAGCTGTCTGCATTACCATCTCCTTACTCCACGGAGGGGGAGTTTCCATGGTGATTCCGGAGCTAGTCCGCATGGCACCTCTGCCATGGCTTTGCCCCCATACTGTCTCCTGGTCGGTGTCGCCGCTGAGGGTGGTGGGGGCAGGCTTGCCCCTGGCACCGCCGAGGCAGTTACAGGGTCGCAGATCCCACTTCCAGCCCGTTTATGCATCTGTCTTCTCCACAGAGATGAGCATTGAGCAGCGTGGGGAGCGGATGAGGGTCTCCAGGATCACATGCGTTTATACTTATTAACTCGTCCATTTAACACCCGTTCAAGCTTCCAGCCTAGCATTTCCAGTCTACTCCCAGGAGTTCCCTGGAATATTAATTGGTGTTGCAAGAAAAAGAAGTTGGCGTGATGAAGTAGTGTCGGGAAGGAGCTCTGCTTGAGACTGTCTATAGTGTGGGACGCCAGGAAGACACTGGCTGTGCTGCGGCAGATAAGCTCACAGGGTGTCTGCTCGGTCACCATTTCCAAACATATTTGATCAGGGATGACTTTTCTCAAGGCCGTCTCAAGAGACTAGCATTTCACAGAGCAAACTTTGCAAGTTGCTGGGATAGGCAATGGAAGGTTCTCCCAACACTAAGGAGGGTAGAATGCTGAAGAGCCTGCTCAGGCCACTCTCTGGGGAAAGGCATATTATGAATAATTAAAGCCAGACATAGATTTTCTCCAGTTAAGGGTATGGCTTTAAAAAACAAAAAAGCCCATACTTGTACTGACAGATTCCCCTACCGGTTTGCACCATCCGGCCTCCTGCATCCTCTGTGCAGCCACGTGGGGCGGAGTCTCTGGGTGCTGCCCTGCGCTGTGCTCAGGCTGCTTTTTCAGGCCTTGTCCAGCTCACAGAAGCCCCATTCATCCTCCAGGATCCATCTCAGGGGCACTGCCTTCCATCTCCCCATTCAGAACGTATTGCTGTAGCCAGTGGCACCCGGCACTTCTGTTTCTCCAGCACATTATCAATATCAGGCATTTTGAAGCTGGCCGTCTATTTGCCATCCCACCAACAGCTTTTGGAGGTCAAGGCTATGCTATACCTCCTGGACCCCCTCAGAATATATGTATGCAGCAGGTGATCACTCACTGCTTAGTAAACCAATGCACACATGTGGATATGAACACATGAATGGGTGGTTTTCTCTCACATAAGGGTTTCCTTGGACAAGTTGCCCTGAGCATTGCTTAGGCCCATGCAGGGTGGTGTGGTCAAAGCTACCTAGCCAGGGCTCCAGAAAGGCCGTGACAGCCTGGCCCCATGTTCTGGGCATAACCAAGGCTTGGGAAAGGTCACCTTCCCTGTTGCTGTCATCAGTTAGCAAATACCAGGGGTACTCTAGGGAAGAGAGAATGGCTTACCCCATGTTAACTTGATAGTGTGTGTTTGACAGGGGATTGTACAGAAATGCCAGGGACGATTAGTGCAGCCTTGACTTTATTAAGTAAACATGACTGTGTAACATCTAACATCCTGTCTGTACCACATGGATCCAGCCTTTCCCCGGGTGCTTTGCCAAGCAGCTCAAATGCAGGGGCATTAAGGAGGGAAAGTGAGAATAAAAAAAGGTGAGCAGGAAGCATAATCACTGCCATCTATTGGGGGGCACCACAATATCAGCCCCTATAATTTTCACAAGAACCATAAGGTACAGGCACCATTATTAATCCATGTTGCAGATGTGGGCTCTGAGTTTCTCATACAAGGTCATCTAGTAAATAAGTAACGGTGTCTGCATCAAAATGCAGGTGTCTGATTCCTAAACCCAGGCTCTTAATCATTGTACTCAATTGCCTTCCACATAAATAATCTTTCCAAGTATGGTCAGAGCAGTGAGATATTTTTATTCTAGGGAATCATTTACATGTGTACAGTGCACTGTAAAGCTAGACATGAAAACTAAGTCTGTGTTTCTTAATTGGGAAGGAAAAAGATTGATGCTTATTTGACTTTATAAATTCAGTAAGTGTCAGATGGTGATGATTTGTTCATTCATTCATTTATTCAACAAATATTTACCGATCACCATTGTGTGCTGAGCTCTGTTCCCAGCCCTGGGGATACAGTTGGGAAGCAATGCAGCCAAAGACTCTGTTCTCATAGAGATACACAAGTGATATACAATACAGAAGCAAACAAATAAATTGGCAAGGCTATTACAGATTTTGCTGTGAAAAGAAAAAAACAGGATAATACAATAAAAATTGATGGAAGGGAGTTAAGGGAGTAAACCTAGAAGAAGGTGAACAAAGAGGCCTGTGTGAGGAGGTGACGTTGGAACTTAAAACTGAATGACAAGATGGAGTCTATATAAAAATAACTGTAGCAAGCTCATTCTAGGCAGAAGGACCAGCGTGTGCAAAGGCCCTGGAGGGAGGAAGGGAAACGGAGACTGAGCTTGCTGTATTAGACGATTTTACAGATGTGGCTGGAGCATAGTAATAGCAGATCATTGATGGTCTTAATTATTAAAGCTGGATAAAGCAAAGGATAGGTTTTTAAAATGTCATCTCAAAAGAAGGGAGCTTAAGCTAGGATACCATATACCAAGGTTGGGAAAACATTTTTCTAGTGAAAAGCTAGATAGTAAATATATTCAGGCTTTGTGGGCCATACAGTCTCTGTTATAACAACTCAACTCTCCCATCATAGCACAAAAGCTATGATAATGTGTGAGTGTGTTCCAATAAAACTTTATTTACAAAAGCAGGCACCAGGCCAGACTTGGCTATAGGCCATAGTTTCTTGTACTTGCCTTAAGTGTTACTAAGTATAAGGTGTCAGGTGCTATATCCAGACTCACACACAATCCTAGGTGCTATAATTAGTGACATCAGTGTGTACGGTTGCCCTAGGTCAGTGCTTGTCAAACTTTTCCACTAAAGTCCTCCTAATAGTGGAAGAGAATGGGTACATATCCCCAGATGGTCTGGAGGGGATAGCAAGCACAAAACCTCCTTAAGCCTTCATGTTTTTGCTTAGAAACTAACATGAATTTCACATTCTGCTCCAAAATAAATAATTTTACCTAGTGTAAAAGTAACTTTTCCTGGGTAGCACCTGTGGCTCAGTGGGTAGGGTGCCGGCCCCATATACTGAGGTTGGTGGGTTCAAACCCAGCCCCAGCCAAACTGCAACAAAAAAATAGGCGGGCATTGTGGCGAGTGCCTGTAGTCCCAGCTGCTCAGGAGGCTGAGGCAAGAGAATCGCCTAAGCCCAGGAGCTGGAGGTTGCTGTGAGCTGTGACGCCACCGCACTCTACCGAGGGCGATAAAGTGAAACTCTGTCTCTACAAAAAAAAAAAGTAACTTTTCCTGAAATTTTTGAGAAGACTTACTGACACTCCAAGCAAATGGGCAGTATTTATCCTGTGACATCCAGAACTTTCTGCTGACCACAGTTTGCAAGGGGTGACAGAGCCACCCACGCCCTGATGTCAAATCTGGGCTTTGAAGGCAGCTGGGTTCGTTGCAGCTGCCTTGGAATCCTTTCTCTGGTCTTAATCTTACACTATATCCTCTGGTGTGTTTTCTCATGCTGCGTTTTTTTCATTCGTTTTCTCATTCACTCTTTATTCATTTATTCCTCCCTTTTATCATTCATTCAGTGTTTGATTATAAAACACCTGCTCCATGTTAGTCGAGGTTAGGAACTAGACCCTAAGCAAATCCAAACTTCCTGACTATTTTGGATTTTTTAACACACCTCAGCTGCTTATGTTTATTTTGAACTCAGCTCTGCCACTTATCATGAATATCTGATTTGTCTTCAAAAGTGGTTTTGGCCTGATGGATACTTGAAGGTTTGCCCTTCCAAGAGACAGCATGGTCATCACCTGACCTCAGTAACTCCCTGCAACTTCCTGCCCACTGCTCAGCATTCAGGCAAGACGGCTCTCAAACTCCTCTGCAGTCCCTTCTGATTGAATACATTAAGTCTAGGCTTAATTATCTCCCTTCTCCCTCATACTGATCACAGTTACATTATACAAAATTGCAACGTTTTGTCTATGTAACAATGCTGTAGTCTTAAATCAAACTGGCTCAATTCTGCAATCATAGCAGTGCAATCAAGCTTAACTCACAGTATCTCGTGGCGGTGGATGACAGTGTTGGTGAGGATACAGGTAGGATGGTGGTAGTGATGGGGGCGAGAGTGACACTGTGCGGTCACAGCGGTCGTGGAAGCAGTGACAATAACAGGAGTGAGAATCATGGTACTGTTGCCACAGCCAATGCCAATGCTGTGGAGGTGACGATGGTCGGTGGCAGCAGTGGCCCTGGGGATGGCAGTCAGCCATGGTGATGACTTAGATGCCTCTTATCTGGCAGACCCACAGGCAACTCCACTTGCCCTTCTGCTTTCTTGCCACAGTGTCCACAGCAACGTCCTGCAATGACCCTGGGGTCCCACAGAATGGGAGCCGGAGTGGTGACAGTTGGGAAGCCGGGGACTCCACAGTGTTCCAGTGTGACCCGGGCTACGCGCTGCAGGGAAGCGCGGAGATCAGCTGTGTGAAGATCGAGAACAGGTTCTTCTGGCAGCCCAGCCCGCCGACGTGCATCGGTACAAAGCCGCTGCAATGCGCTTTGCCCTTTGGGCCCATGTTTATGAGCTCCAGGCCGCTCCACACAGGGCAGGCTGCAGCCTGAGCCTGGGCCCAGAGAATTGGAGCAGATGAAAGTCATGGGAAAACCCGGTCTGCCCAGCTGTGCACACATGTGTGATCACACTCACATTCACACGCTCACAACACTACAGGTTCTTTACTTGCTGTAATGGGCCCAAAGATTTCTGAGCCTTTCTCTCTAGGACAATGAGTCACCTTGGGGAGTAAGGGTCAACCGGCTCCCAAATGGCCCTGTGCTACGTGAAGCACTAGCAGGACACCCACAGGCTCAGGGTGCAAAGAAAAGAAACTCCCTCTTCCCATTCCCAAGGAAATTATTTGTACCTGGGCTTTGGTTCTTTAGATCAATCCTCAGGTTTAAAACCTCCCCATTTGACAAATGAAGAAATGGAGGCCTTAAGACTTGTCCAAAGTTGTGTCACTTGTAAGGGGTAGGACCTGAATAATCCTGATTACTTAAGATGGGAGGTGGAGACAGGAAGGAAAGAAACAAAAAACCTCAGGTGCTGTCTGCCATACAGCTCTTCTGCTCAGGCAAAATAACGAATGCATTTCCCTCCGGTGTCAACGCTGGCTGTCAGGAGACGAGCAGTAGTCATTGAGTCCTTCCCGTGAGCCTGCCCCATCCTGGGCATTTACTTAGATAACCTCATTTAACTTTCTCAGCCAGCTCTCTGGAATTAGCACCATTTCCTCATTTACACTTGTGGAAACTGAAACTTAGACAAATTTGGATATCTTGCCCCAAATCCCAGAGCTACGGTACAGCAGAGCCAAGATTCACACCCGCACCAGTCTGAAGGCAAAGCCTCCCATCCTCCTCCCTCCCCCGCTGCCCCTCCCCCGCTGGAGACGGGTGCCAGGGACTTCCCGAGGCACTCTCAGCAGTGCCCGTGCTGCTGCTCCTCTCTCCAAGCAGGCCAGATGGGAGGTGCTGTCCTGCAGCTAAGGTCTGATCTTTCCTAGTCATGACTCTGAGACACTAACTCCTGCTCCTCAGTGGGAATTAGGAGTCACCTAGATTTACGGGGCAGGAGTGTGGTGAGTTGTGTGGGGACAGGAGGCGGGTATCTCCAATCCAGAACCAGCTTGGCTCTTAGCTATGTGTTGTGCCATATAGGAAAGAGCATGGGGTAGTGAAGGAGACAGATCAGGTTTAGCTTCTGGCTCTGCCATTTAGGAGTTGCGTGGCCTTGGGATAATTGCTTCAACACTCTGAGCCTGAATTTGCTCATCTGTGCGGGTAAATACACTTCCCTTACGGCCTTGTGGGGGAGTATCCACAATCTCAAGAGTAACTTCCCTCCATCCCTCCTTCTTTCAAGTCTTGGGAATCACTTCCCTTTCCTACACCAGAATTCCAACTGGCCATGGGAATTCTGGTGAGGCCCAGGAGAGGCTCGGATGACTTCTGAGGCCCCTTCCAAATTTAGCGTTCTGTGAGGCTGCGAGGCCTTAGATATTTTACAGAAAAGCAGGTCCTGGGACGAGACTGTCCCCGAGGAGAGGAGGGCTGCGCTGTGTTAAGCAGGGGAGAGCAGTAAGTGTGCAGGAGGCAGGGCAGAGAGGTTAATGCAGCTTTCACTACCCATTCTTCTACTCTCAGCTTTGGGAAATGTTCCTCGGGCAGCAAAATAAATGCCTTTGCCGCTTCTCTGAAACAAACTAGAAATCCCAGTGACAAGCTTCTAATTTCCAGCTTCCTGGGCATTCTGCCACGAGGGGTCTAGCTGGCCCGGATAACCCTTCATTATAGGGAGGAAACAAATGTTTATTGTCTCCCCGCGATAGGCAATGGGCTGGGCATTGGTAGCTACATTATCACAATTGAAGTCACCACGTGGTGAGTTGAGTGCTGAGGATTACTACCTGGCTTCACGTCTGGCTTCAGCACAGCGTCTGTGTGGTCTGAGACAAAGTGCTTAACCTCTCTGGGCCTTAATTCCTTCCCTAGTAAAATAAAGAATAGTACTAACCCCTTGTAGAGTTGCTTTGAGGATTAAAAAGGAAATATTGCAAAACACTTAAAACCGTGCCTGGCTCACAGTAAGCACTGTTAGAAGCCATTATCACCACTATTCTTTTGCAGTATTTTACAGATTAGGAAATGGACGCTCAGAAGGGTGGGTGGCTTGCCCAACCTCACACAGCCAGTGGGTGGCTTGTCAGAATTTGAACCCAGGACGCGTGACTTCCAAATCAATGCCCTCAACTGTTCCCCTCAGCACACTTTATGGCCATCTGGAAGGGTCCGCAGGGTGTGTCCACTCCCACCGGGACAGCCAAGGTTTAATAGGTTCAGCTGGACCCCTTGAGCAGCCCTGAGGAGTGGGAGCCCTCCTGTTGGTGAAGAAGCAGCCCAGGAGTCCATCCAGGGCCTTGGGGCACAGTACAGCTCATGCCGGGCTTCTGAGTGGGAAGCAGAAGCCTGGTGCCAGGGAGCGTTTGGGAGAGGCAAAGGCCCAGAACCCCAACAAACTAGGAGTATTTAGGGGGTTGGCAGGAGAGTAACAGGAGCAGTGGAAAAAAGACAGACTCCCCTGTCTGTGGCAAACTTGCTCGGAAGCCCCTGAGCTGACAAAGAGAGGTCAAGCTGGTGATCCTTACCCAGGGCAGAGGCCACGTTGTTCCCCCAGGGAGGATTCCCCCAGGAGGGGAGAAATGCCATGACACAGGCTTTCTGCTCCCAGTGGCTGCACTGGACTCTGTTTCTAGACTGGCCTGGGCAGGGCCACTCTCTGGGCTGGACAATGGAGTCTCGTTTTGCTCAGTACAAGATTCTACCCTGGTGGTACAGGCCTCTGGGCAGTCCCATTTATCTAGCCTTCTGCTCTCAAGGGGGTTCAGGGGAGGAAGGGCGAGTGGGATACAGGCAGCCCTGACACAAGGAGCCGTCCTTGCTCATAGAAGCTCTCGGAGCTGGGGCCTCTCCCCTGCGGGCCTGCAGGGAGAACACTCCTCCGACTACCACTGACTGAGGGAGCAGGGCAGAGGCAAGGGTCAGACTCGGAGCAGACTGCTGCGGGTTCGAAACTCAGAGAGACTGGGCAAGTTTCATAACCTCTCTGAGCCTCAGTTTTGTCCTTCACAAATCAGGAAGAAGAATTCAGAGTCCACTGAGTTATTAATGAGACGTAAATGAAATAATGTGTTTAAAATGTCATTTGTCACATCTTACATGTACCTGAGTATCTCTGGTACTCAGGTTGGTACTGGAGATATATTTTCCCATGGAGAAAAACACACTGCTCATGACTACTCGGGTTTTATGTTCGATCGTGTCCAACTTTTATGGCCTGACCTGAGTACCTGTCATTTTTTTCAAGACTCTGTTAGGGACTGACCCAGCCATTTAAGCCTTACCCTGAGTAAAGGCACAGCGTGAGGCAATAAAGCTCAGCTCTACGATAACCAAGTGGCTGCTGCCACTTAACTTCTTAACTTCTATGCTTGGATATATGCCCTGGCTGCCACCCCCATCCTGGATCTGGTCCTCAACCTGGATTTTCCGGCCACCCCTTAAATGGCTCTCTGTGCCTGCTGTGGGCTCACTGTTTGCCAACTCCACTCCCAATCCCTGATGACGCCCTGTGGTTTGGAGACCCAGTCACACTCAAGGTTTTCTAAGCCCTCTTTTCCTGGTAATGACCCAGTGCACTGCCCAGCTTCTACTCTGTCCAGTCCTCATGCCACAGTGCAACAGCCTCAGCCTTTTAGGGAGAGACCTGACTCAGGATGTGGGGAGCCGCCCGGAAGGTCCCCGGGTGAGTGGGCTGCTGCATCACCTGGCCACCCCCTGCCTCCCTACCTGCTTGAAAGACCTGTCAACTCAGGATAGGCAACTGCTGTGGACTAATTGGGGATTTGTCACACCTCCACAAAACCGAGGTACACCGCACTCTTGGACAAGGCCCTTTGGAAAGTTGAACGGCATCTGCAGCCTAAGCAGATGCCAAGAGCACTGGCAGGGTTGGAGACCGGCTGCGCTTGGCAGGTGAACATGACCGTGTTTTCTGCTCCTCCTAACGAGAGCGCTGGAACATAAATACCCACAAAGCTCACCTGGAAACTGGAGGAGAGGACATGAAAGCAGACTGTGTATTTCCTATGTCTGAAGACAGTGATAGTTCTGCATATTGAGTATACCAAATGCTTTATCAGACATCCCCAAAAGCCCCCACCCTACAAAGAAGATAGGTCTCTTTTTAGAATAGAGGAAGGATACTAAGGTCCAGAGAGGTTAGGTAAATTCCCAAAGATTGCCCAGCCAGGAAGTGACAGAATCAGGGTTTTAAAAAAATAATAATAATAATAATTTATTGACACAAAACATAAAATTGCCCATTTTTAAATGAACAATTCAATGGCACTTGGGACATTCAGAATGTTGTGAGACCACCACAGCTATCCCACAAACATGCCCAGCACCCCAAAGCAAAACTCCATCATTCTGTTCCCCTCCCCTCAGCCCTTTGAGCCTGTCAGACTCCCTCTACCGGGCCTTACCAACGCCCATCAAAATGTGAGCAGGGGCTCGGCGCCCGTAGCACAGTGGTTACAGTGCCAACCATATACACTGAGGCTGGAGGGTTCGAACCCAGCTCTGGCCAGCTAAACAACAACAACTGAACCAAAAACTGGCCTGGCATTGTGGCAGATGCCTGTAGTCCCAGCTACTCGGGAGGCTGAGGCACAAGTTTCACTTAAGCCCAAGAGTTGGAGGTTGCTGTGAGCTGTGACACCACGGCACTCTACTGAGGTGACATAGTGAGACTGTGCAGGTGAAAGGGTCAGCCTTGCCCCTCTCTGTCTCTCTCCTCAGCGCCCTGCGGGGGAGACCTCACAGGACCCTCAGGAGTCATCCTGTCACCAAATTACCCAGAGCCTTACCCACCAGGCAAGGAGTGTGACTGGAAAGTGACCGTCTCACCAGACTACGTCATCGCCTTGGTATTTAACATGTATGTACCTTTCCCCTGGGTGGGAGACAAAGGGTTCAGAGCAGCTAGTGGGGTCGGCCCGGGTTTCTAGGTGAGTACGACAGGCTGTGAGCAGAGGCCTCAGTTCCATGGAAGGGGAGGGTACTTGCCCAACACTGTTCTAGGTGGTTCCACACCTGTCATCTTATTTAATCCTCACAATACTTTATGAAGTAGCTGCCGTTATTTCTGTCTTGTCTCTGAAGATGCCAAGATTCAGAAAGGCAAAGAGTGCTGCCCACGTCCTGCCCGCCATGTGGCCCTCTGCTCCCTGTGCCTTGCCCCCTCCCACCCTGGCCCCGTCCCCTGTCTGGCTCTTGGGCTCTTTCATTCCACTTACAGGCGAGCTCTTCAAAAGAACCACCTCTGCCTTTCCCTACTTCCTCGCCTCCTGTTCCCTCTCAACCCCCTGGAATCTGGTTTCTGCCTCCGCGGTTCCACTAGAAACTCCTCTGATAAAAGCCACCCACGAATGCCTGGCTCCAAACCCAACAGAACCGGCCGCGTTTCATCCCACTCCGCCTCTGGGTCACCCCCCACGCTCACGCTGCTCTCCCCAGTGGCTGGGAAGTCTCTCTCCCCGGGTTTTCCACGCTCTACTGTGACTTCGTGGGACCCCGTTCTCACCCCGCTTATGCTTCTTCAGGGCCTCCCACCCACACCTCCTTCCCGGACAAGCTCAGCCACCCACATGGCTGCTCTGTCCTCTAGTCAGGGGAGGATCCCCCTCTGCCATCTGCCCTGTCTTCAGAGTGGCAGGACTCCTGGCCAGCTCCGGGCTTCTGTCTGGGCCTGCAAGCACCTCAGATGAGGGGGTCTGAGCCCCAGCATCTTCCTTCTCCCCCAGAGAAGCTCTGTTCTGGGCCTCGGGCTGGCACTGAGCCCACTCTCACGGCTTCTCCATCCTCCCAGCCGCCATCCTGCTTTGTGCCCTTATGGTTGCCCACCTAGATGACCCCCCTCGTCTCCTCACCGGTTCCTCTGCCCTATCTTGCCTTCCGGGCAGACGGCTCCTTCAGCTAGCTATCAGAGTGAGCCTGTCACTCAAAAACGCTGAAATAACCACCCCAGTTTCCTTTTTAACATCCCATAATGATAGTGCTCAGCAATAAGAAAGAATGAACCACTGATACAGGCAACAACGGGATGAGTCCCCAAAATATTATGCTGAGTGAGAGAAGAGACACAGAAAAGCACAGTGTGTAACTCAGCTCGCATAAAATTGTAGGATCGGCAAAACGCATCTATGGGGAAGAATTCTGATCGGCGCTGAGATCTGGGGTGAGGAAGCTGGGCTGCAGGAACACCAGGGGCTTCCTGAGGTGGTGGGACGGTTCCGAGTCCTGATACACACGTGTCAAAACTGATACACACTTCACGGTGTATAAATCATACCGCAATTTAAAAACAAAGAAACATACAATCGGAGATATTTTTATCCACCTGATTAATGTAACATTCATGATATTTTCTCATTTACTATGTGAAAACAATTTTGATCCGTATTTAGAAGATGTCTCCTGACCCTTCACATATGCACCACAAGTGTGATCTCACCCTTTATCGTCTCTCCCCCCACCCTCTCCCTCCCCTTCCCTCCCTCACCCCTTTCCACATCTTATTGTGCAATAAGTGGATTGTAGCCTTCGCTTGAAAGATATAAATTTGCTTCATATTAGGGGTGTATACATTGGATACTTTTTCTTCCATTCTAGAGATACTTTGCTAAGGAGAACATGTTCCAGCCCCATCCATTTTTCATTTCTTTATGTAACAACAATATACTTTACTGTATGGACATAGCATATTTATTCAACCAGTCTCCTGTTGGTGGATATTTGTGGAAATTGTAACTTTTCCAAGACATTTTCCATTCTGTAGACCATAACATTGTAGCATTGGTCAGTAGGACTATTTAACCTGATTTAAACATTTATATTACAAACGTTTTATTTTATACATTATGCACATATTTAATTTCTAAGATGCTAGATTTCAATGTGTAGTATGCTGGCGGTGAGTGTATTTTTTAATTGGAAAGATAAAATTCCTATTTTTTAATTATTTCTCCAGATTGGTTTTCTTATTAGTAGGATATGTTCAAGCCTTTGTGGCTTTCGCCTTATTATAGGTATAACTGTTTAATTTAAAAGACTTCTGTTTATTTATGTTTATCACTCTTACTTGTATAGTTATGTTACCAATTTAATCTCATTAATTTCTTGCTCAGGTGATAGGATCTTTCATCTTTATAACATCTTAAAAACAGATTCTCACTGTAATTTGTTTTGGGTTTTTAATTTGTTTGTTTGGGGTTTTTTTTTTTTTTGAGACAGAGTCTCAATCTGTTGCCCTGGGTAGAGTGCCACACCTGACCAGGCTAATTTTTCTGTTTTTAGTCAAGACGAGATCTCTCTGTTGCTCAGGGTAGTCTCAAATTCCTGAGCTTGAGCTATGCACCCACTTTGGACTCCCAGAGTGCTAGGATAACAGGCATGAGCCACAGTGCCTAGCATGTTTGTTTGTTTTGAGATTGGTCTTACTGTGTTGCTGAGGCTAGAGAACAGTGACTATTTGTCCGAGCTTACAGCAACCTCAAATACCTGGGCTCAAGCAATCCTCCTGCTGCTGCCTCTTGAGTAGCTGGGACTACAGGCTCACACCACCACCACACCCATATACTTTTTTTAGATTTTGTAGAAATGGGTCTTACTATGTTGCTCAGGCTGATCTTGAACTCTTGCTCTAACAATCCTCCTGTCTGGGCCACTCAAATCGCTAGGATTATTGGTGTGAGCCACCACAAGCAGCACTCTCTTTGTAATTTATTAGGTTGAGAATGGCCTTATATCTTGATATATATATTAGTCATCTGCTTCAAGGAAGTACTAGCCTAAATTAGATATTATTATCTACATTAAATATGTGTAAATTAGAAAGTCTCAATATTATTTCAGTTTTCTGTGATTTGATGAATAAAGCATTCTTCTCAAGCTCATATATGACAAGTAGTTCCCTTTGTTTACTTTTATTTGCCTTCTATTTACTGAATTTTAATAACCAATCATGATTTCCCCTTTATAAATCCTCCATGGGCTTTACCAAAGTGTTATGTGATCTCAGTTACATAGTCTTTTCTCCACTTCCCCCTCTGAGCACCCTTATTCTATTTTAACCTCTAATATACTTTTATTATTCTTTGATTGCCTATCCCAGGGAAAACAAAATGCAACCTTGACTCAACAAAATACTATATATGTACTTTCACCTCCTTCTGAAGAGTGCGAATACCTTAACATAATTTACCTCCTGCTTGCCTCCCTGCTCTAGCTTACATGTTGTAGTTGTCATCATGATGTATTTTTTTTTTTGTAGTTTTTGGCTGGGACTGGGTTTGAACCCACCACCTTTGGTATATGGGGCTGGCGCCCTACTCCTTGAGAAACAGGCACTGCCCCCATCGTGATGTATTTTAATTTGTGTCAGACCCCACCAAACGTAATTAGGTGGCTGTTTTTCATAGTGTACACTCATGGGCCATGCTTACCGCTCCATGCATTTGTGTTATCTCATTTAATCCTTAAAACAGCCTAATGTGGTAGAAATTATTATCCTTATGTGATAGATGAGAAACTGAGGTGTAGAGAGTTTATGCAATTTACAAGTTCACATGGCCAGTAAGTGGCAAACTTGGGATTTAAACTCAGGCATTATGAGTCCACAGCATTGTCTCTTAACCGATATAAACTTAAATCATTATCTTTTTCTCTCTTTCTCTCACTGAAAAAAAATGATATGAACCAAAAAGTTCTTATTAAATATAGGATTTTTGACTATTAGGTCAATGGGCTCTCCCTGACCAAGTATGAGGGTAAAGTTGATTTTTTTTTTCATTCTTTTAGCTGATATAGCCCAGAGATACAGAATAAGCAAATATCCAACCCTCAAATTGTTTCGTAATGGAATGATGATGAAGAGAGAATACAGGGGTCAGCGATCAGTGAAAGCACTTGCAGATTACATCAGGCAACAAAAAAGTGACCCCATTCAAGAAATTCGGGACTTAGCAGAAATCAGCACTCTTGATGTAAGTTGTAACTTTTGCCAGATCTAATGAACATTGCCTGTTTAATGTAAAGAAACCCTGATGCAAACAAAGAATCTGGACATCCCCCTATAATTCATTACAATGGATTTGACATATGCATTCTTAGTAAGTTGACTTATTCTTGAATTCTCAAGGGAAATGCTAATGTTTTACTGAAATTCTAGATCAAATACATAGCATACAGTAAAGTCAGACTATCTTAAATTATTCGAGGGCAAAGGGAAGCCTGAATTATTAAGAATGGAGGTTAAAGTCAAACATATACAACCAAGTTTTCATATTTTTCTCAGTGGACACTTTCAGGGTTTCTGCTGTATTCACTCTTTACCTGCTCTTCATGCAAGTTTTAGTGTCCCTAAAACAGCCCCCTCTTAATCATAAGCTTAGGCAACCCCTTTCTTTCTATGCTAAATAGCGTTTTACAAATAAAAAACAGAACAAAAGCAAACACTATTCAGTCTGGACTTTTATCACAGTTACTGATTGTCACTGTCAGGTTTGAGATTTGATTGTACCCTATTTACAAACTAATAAATTAGCCAATTACCATTTCATAGATTCTGTCAGACTCCTAGGTGAGAGACCCAGACTCCTGAGTCAGAGACAAAGCACTTTATTGCTCACATCCCGCAAGCTATGTGAGTGTTCATGTTTGCATTTGTTCCCTTGCCCCTAAGAGCAGGGAAGCAACACAGAGGGCCCAGATGGATGCGTGCACATGCAGTGGCTTCGTTCCCAGAGAGGAGTGCCAGACTTGGGTAACTCACCAATTCAGGGCAAGCAGTAATCATGCTGTCTTGTAGGGGAGACATGACTTCATATCTCAGTGTTGCTTACTGCAAGCACAGCCCTGAGAAATGGCCTGAGTAAGGAGGGGTAAGGGTCTTGCATTTTTGGTAGGATTGTGAGTGTGAAGGACCCCTGGAGGATTGTTTACCAATAGAAACAAGTTACTGAGACACTGTTTTAAATACATTTTAAGATAAGTCACCTTAGGAAAGACTGTCACTGATCAAATAGTTATGTATTTATTAAAATTTTAAAATAAAATTCTAGAAGGAAATATTGATATGGAAGTGAAGATTGTTTTCACCCCTATCTAATCTTTAATATTTTTTGACCAGGTTTTAAAAGCTAAATATGCATTTATAATCATACTTCATTTGGAGATAGTTGAACAACAGCTGGAGCTGTCCTTTACTCCAGAATAAGGGATACATGACATAACATGTTTATAGAACTACATATGTTGTGCAATAATTATATACTTTATTTTACAGCGCAGCAAAAGAAGTATCATTGGATATTTTGAGCAGAAGGATTCGGACAACTATAGAGTGTTTGAACGAGTAGCAAATATTTTGCATGATGACTGTGCCTTCCTTTCTGCATTTGGGTAAGTATCTTAATTAAAAGAGTGTTAGTGGGTCAGCTCGACTGCCTTGTTAAATACATGATGTATTTTGTCATTTTTTTTTTTGAGACAGAGCCTCAAGCTGTCACCCTGGATAGAGTGCTGTGGCATGACAGCTCACAGCAACCTCCAATTCCTGGGCTCAAGCGCGTCACCTGCCTCAGCCTCCCAAGTAGCTGGGACTACAGGCACCCGCCACAATGCCCGGCCATTTTTTGGTTGCAGCCGTCATTGTTGTTTGGCGGGCCCGGGCTAGATTCGAACCGCCAGCTCAGGTGTACATGGCTGGTGCTTTAGCCCGTTGAGCCACAGGCGCTAGGCCGTATTTTGTCATTTTTGAAGATGACCTATCCAAAAATTTTCTCAGTCCTCTTAATGTCACTATCAGTCTTTTTATTAACATGTATCTCTGAATTCTTTTTAAGGGTTTTGAAAAATTTATTCTCCTTTCTGTAGTATATTCTGTTTTAGAATGTGGGTAAGAGGGAGAAAATGGTAAGTTATCGGTTAACACAATAATGCTTTTGTTCATCTCATTTACTAATACTTACCCTGTGCCAGGCAAAATGCTAACCTGTGGGGTTCCCATACTGTCTTCTTGTTAAGTACCATGGGCTTTGTTGTCTTCATTCATCCCTGTCTTTCCATCATCTTTGCTTATATCTTTCCTCTCTCACAGGAACAGTTCTTCTAACGCTAATCTTTTCACTGGTGTCCTTGTAACTGTCCCTTCAAACTCCTCTGGGGCTTTGTTCCATCAGTTGTGTCTTTCTTGTGTTTTTAACCTGACTCTTTTTATATGAACTGCTTTCTATTTCTGAAAACACACTGTTTTCTTTCCTGAACTGCTTCTTCTATATCTTGAGCTATAATTCATCTTTCTTTTCATTCCCAATCAATTGTGTCTGGTTTCTTATGTTTTCAACCTCACTCTTTTTTTATAAACTGCTTTCCTTTTCTGAAAACATGCTACTTTCTTTCTTGAACTGCTTCTTCTATACCTTCAACTATAATTCCTCTTCCTTTTCATTTCCACATTTTTTCAAACTTGATTTTTCTTAGACATTAACTAATAAAAATTCTTAACCTCTTGGAAGTTTTCACCTCCGTCACTGTAATGAAACTTGTCGCTGCATAGTCACATAGTAACTTCTTAATTACCAAACCTACTGCCTTTTTTTCATTCTTAATCTTCTTGTGTTCCTCTGACGAATGTGACACACAACTACTCTTTCCTTTGTCTAATTCTATACTTATTTTCATTGAATCACTCTGGTTTGCTGCTTATGTTTCTGAATTTGCTAACTTTATCAACTTTCTTTCTTTCTTTCTCAAAATGGAATCACTTTTAGGGTTCTATTCTTGAACTTCTCTTCTCATTGGAGGTTATCTCAACTGTCCTTTGACTTCCATGTCATATTCTTTCTCTTTTTTTGTATGATGGCTCCTTAGTATTAGACTCAATTGCAGTAGCTATCTTGAGTAAAGCCCAGATTCCTGGCATAGTGTATCTTCTCCATTTTGCTACTTTTGATCTTGGTCCTTGCTTTAATGCTTTTGTAGATTTTGTTTATGCATATCTTTTATTGCAAGCGTTATCAATATAGAACTCCCCCTGCCCCTGCCGTGATTTTGACATTATATACTGTGCTCTAGCCATACAGGCCATCTCTCTGTTCCTTAAATGCTGCAGGCCTTTGCTCTTAACTGTTCTGTATCTGGGAGTGCTTCTTTCAGATGTCATCTCACGAAAAAGTCCTTGCCTTATAACCCTATATAAAGTAGCACTACCAAAGTCACTTACTCCACTTTTCTTCATAGCATTTTTTTAAGTCACCTGAAATAAATATATCTACTTGTTAATCTCTCTTTCCTCAATTCACCAAAATGTAAGCTCCATGAGAGTGAAGAGTTTTGTCAGTTTTGTTCTCTACTGTATACCCAGTGCCAAGTCCATACCTGGTATGAAGGAAATGAATAGTAAATAGTTACTGAATTAATTAATGAAGCACGTTCTTCTTTCTGTTCCCACCGTCATCAGTATAGGTTAGCTCTCCTTGCTTCTATCTTCTGGACTTCTCTAGTTTGAAACTGAAAATAAATCAGTGTTTAATTAATCTAAAAATAATTTAGAGAAAGGGAGAAAGTTATCCATTTGACTTAGAATTTGTAATCGAAGTTCCTTGCCAAATATTTGTTGAGCACCTGTTATGTACCAGAGACTGGTACTAGGCACTGGAAACGAAAGTAGACAAGTAAGACATATTTATGGAACTGTAGTTTAGGTTTGTAGGTTATTTAAGTTCATCTGTTTTTTTGGTTTTAAAAAGTAATAAATTTTGGTTTTAAAAAGTAATAGAAAATTCATGGTTGAGTCTGATTTATAAGGAAATTTCATACATATATATATATACACACATTTATAAAATCATATATATTAAATATATATTTAAATTTATATTTATAAATTTCATACATATATATATACACACATACACACACACATTTATAAAATCAGTCTCTGTGACCAAATCAATAACCTTGATCCAGTTGCTGGAAAACAGTCCAGGATCAAAAACAGCTTTTTAGCACTATAACTACCAACATAAATTTCTGTAATACAAGTCACCAAAATAGCTAACTAAAATTTCCCTTTAAATATATGCTTTTCTTGGTATTGCACATGCTATAGGGAAAAAAGATGATGAAGTATATATTTCAAGTCAATAATTCACACACTGCAAAGTACAGCTAATTCTTAGTCATTCTGGTTTATTGCCATTATTATTTTTCTTAAAAAGTATTATTACTGTTTTTCCCTTCCTGTCAGGGATGTTTCAAAACCAGAAAGATATAGTGGAGACAACATAATCTACAAACCACCAGGGGTAAGTTGTTAATTCTTAGTATGTATAATCAGATATTGAAATATATGTATAGTGTAGTCTATGCTTTTATATGAGTTAATGTTCATAGAATTGTAGAATTTTAGGATAGAAAAGAATCTTGAAGCATCATATTCTAGTGCTAATCTAAACCTTTCAAAGTGAAGATGGGGCCACAAAGGCCAAAGTAATACAGGCATCTAATAGCAGAGCTGGTATTAAAGGTCCCCTGACCCTCTGGCCTTTCCAACCTTTCTGTTTTGCATTCAATCTGAGAGCCAAATCCAAACATGATTTGCACCTTCAGAGGTGCAGTCATCGCCCTGACTTGCATAGTACTAGACAAGCTCCCAGATCTGGTGTATTAATTTGCTTCATATTTGCCAGATAACAAGGAGCAGACAGGTTTCAACCCTTGGGCTAAGAAGTGTTAAATGTGTCTAAAACATAGAAGCAGTTTCTTAGGCCCAAATGATGGTAGCCACCACAAAGAGGCAAAGTCAGTGTTTTATCCCAAATGGACCTAAAGGTTTGCCATTGCAATTTTTTTTACCCACACAAAAATATAAATCTGTGGATAGTTTTCAATTCATCGTTTTCATTTTAATGTCTATAGTGTTTTATTTTATTTTATTTTTCTTACATTTTACATATACATGTGTTTATTAGGTTTCCACTTTTTGCCTTCACAGAATTAAAAAGGCTTAAAATTTAATAACAGTAACAATAAGATAAGTCTTTTAAGATAAGGACTAGAAACAAAAACTTCGTAAAGAATGAACAAAGATAAATACATTCAGTAAAGAAATCAGGCGATTGCTGCATTGAAATATTAAGCAATAATAATAATGTAAAGAAAGTAACATTTGGCTCGGCGCCTGTGGCTCAACGGGCTAAGGTGCCAGCCATGTACACCTGAGCTGGCGGGTTCGAATCCAGCCCGGGCCCGCCAAACAACAATGACGGCTGCAACCAAAAAATGGCCGGGCGTTGCGGCGGGTGCCTGTAGTCCCAG